>RJWT010018424.1:0-18867 GCA_004365215.1 Cuniculus paca
AAAATAAATAAAAAAAAGTAAAAAAAAAAAGAAATATATTCATACAAAGATAGCTAACATAATTATACTACTAATTTCTTTTAATTCATTGAAAAGATTGGCTGGTGCTTATACAGGTTGATTAATTTTGCATATCTATATCTTGTAACCTTAGCAACTACTTTGAAGACAATGGTACGCAATATATTAACCATTGTTAATCTATTATCTTGTTTTGAAATTCTCTATCATTAATTTCTTATCCTGTTTTGAAACTGTATCTTTTTTTTATTTTTGTTCACTTTTCTCTCTTAAAATAAAAAAATCTGATCGAAAAATCATTCCATTTTCCTGTTGGTTTCTGTTACAACCTTATAAATAAACATACTTTTTTAAAAGTTCAATAACTCATATTTAAAGTTTTAGGCAAAGGAAAACATATAAAGTATTGTCCTGGAAGAATTTTTAAACTTTTGAGGCACATTTAAGAAAATTTCAATTTTTGGATTTGTAGCATCAAATAGTGTCCATGTACACATAACCAGACCCCTGCACTCAGCAAACTGTACTCTTTCACATGCCAATTATAAATAAAATATTGATTCCATCCAGAAAATAGTCATAAAATTTTCTACTGAATATTATTCTTTGTTCTCTATGGTAGGAAGTCTAATATTATACTAGTAGTACTAACATGGTATTAATAATTTGGTACTAAAATCTAACATGTCATATTTTACATGCCTTCCTAAATGTGTTAAGTGTTCTTAAATGATACCTATTGTGTTTTATGCCGGAGTAGATTCTACACACCTTTATTACGTAGCCTGGCAACCTTAAGAAGCTTATGCTTCTTCTCTGAAGCAGGAATTTCTGGTGTGAGGGCAGAAGCACACGCTGTTGGTGAGTTACCTGTACCAGGTATTCTTTTGGGAAATGTCATGGAATAGGAGGTACGCCGTCTAGTCCGACATGCAACTTCCCTCTCTTTATACAGCAACTGTTCATCCATCAGCAATGTTATAACTTGCTTAGACTTTTCCCGGATATAATAACCTGAAAAAATATGAATTTTCTTAGACAAGAAAATACTGGTTAAGTATATAATTTAGTTTTTAAAAAATTAAGGTAAAAATGTGATCAAAGTGAAAAAACTTAGAGCAACTGGAAACAAATATATTGCTTTTCATATACTTTAAGAAATCAATATATGACCAGAAAGAAGAAGCCACAAAGACAAAAGGGCAGTGACAGTCAAGCAGCAGTGGAACCGCCACACTCACTTGTCCAGTGAAGTTTCCACTGACAGTGAACCTCTTACATGCCCTGAACACAGACCTGGGCCTCGACTCAGCTAGGCCCTGCTTTCAGACACTCATAGCGCTCTACACTTGCCTTCTGTAGCAATGTAAGCAGTCTGTAACTGCTGATTGCAGAAAAAACAAAAAAACAAAAACAGCTTTTTCTCCGTTAGACTATGACGTCCATGAATGACAAAACTACATCTGTTTAAGAGACACTTACAAAAAGTTTGTAAAGTAAATGACGGTACTTAGGAAATATTTCCCAAATGCCACAGAGGAAACTTTGAAAGTTTACAATGGAACATCATGTAAAGAGATTTGGAAATACAGTAAATTCTATAATCCTGGACACTGAGACACATCACTAAGAAAGACGCATACAGTAAGATCTTTAGAAAAACATATATTAGCCTTCAAATAATAATTATAAAACATCTTAATATTTCTGTTTCTATTCCTGACCCACTGCTCTACCAAAATCTAGTCTTTCTATATTTCTTTCTCAGTGAATGTTATCTCCATTCCACATTAGAAATACGGAAATATAATGCCTCCGATTTGGTTTTCTAAGTCTAATAATTATACCACCAAATACCTTCTAAATCCATTCTCTCCCTCTATCTCCTTTAGTGAAGACCCTGAAGACCTTTATTGCATATGGATGTTAAATTATTTACTTGCCTTTAATCTCCCTTCAAATTTACCCTCCACAGTACCTTCAGGGGGAATGGGTGAAGGCAGAAAGGAGGGGGAAATATCTAAAATATCTGATCAAGTTTAAAAACCTGAAGTAAAATTGACACAGTAAATTCATGCTTCAAAGTACCACTCTGCTCCACTTCAAATACACAGCAGTAATAGACAATGGCAGCCTCAAAAACAAAATGAAACCTCCATGAAGCAGAAATGAGAAATGAGAAATGAGAAATGAGAAATGAGAACGCACTAAGCAGGATTGAAGCCTCGGGGCTCCGGGGGCCTTGATCTAGCAACCAAGAATTTAGCTCCTCAGATGTTAGGGAACCAGGCCTGGTTTTACTCTTTGATGCTAGGGGGCTCTGCAAGAAGGCTGAGGGAAAAAAGCCGGGGAAAAGCAGCTAATTGCTTCCTGGACTGTAATTTATCTGTAGTTGTGGGTCTAGAAGCAGAAGGACACTCATATGGCATTAAGACCTGGAGCTAACTAATCCACCTATTTGCTCAGTCCTTAGGTCTGCGACACTCTGACACCCTAGTTTTACTGCAGCGCATGAGCCCTGCACCATCTTTATAAGACCTGTACTGGAGGCTTAAAGGAGGGCTGGGTAGAAGAAACTGAAAATCTAACCTAAAGGAAAAAGTGAACATGGGCAGCTGTGGGAAGAACACTCAAAATGAGCCTGAAACTACCATTCCAAAATACAGTTTTTAAAATATATATAATGCTAAGAAAGAGAGCCAATAAAATAGACCATCAAAACAAATTAACTGCAAATGAAACTAATGTTTTTATAAGATCTTCTATAGTATCAATATTCTATCATTTTAAAATCATCTGAAAAAGTTTTTAAATAATTAAATGATTAAGAGAAATAAGAAATTATGAAACAAGCAAAGATAGGCATAAATGAAATAAGAATAGTTGGATGTTAAAGGACCTGATTAGAAACCTTGGGTATGAAAACTATAGTTACTGAGATTAAAAAACAAAAAGGCATCTCTATATGCAAGATAAACTCAATACTCCAACAGCTAAAGAGAGAATTGGTAACTGCAGGACAGTACTAAGGACTTCTTCCAAAATACAGCACAAAGAGGAACTAAGATTAAAAAGATTATTTAAAAGTCATGAAAGACTGACCACAGACCTTCTAGATTAATCTTTTTACTCTAGAAGTTTCAAAAGAAATTAAGGTAGCCAAGAAATCAATATTCAGAGAGATAATTACTGAGAATTTTACAGGAAATACCTGAATCCTCACATCAGAAATGACTGTCAAAGGTCCAACAAGGTAAATCAATCTACACCTAGATACTCTGTAGAAAAAATAGGAGAACATTTAGGAAAAACAGAAAATCTTAAAAGCTACCAGTTCCTTCTTTGGGCCTACAAGAGGACACATGCCATTCAGACAGTCCATTATTGAATCAACACTTATTCAACACCTCCACTGTAGCAAGTAAAAACAAAAACAAAACAAACCAGAGACTATGAAGGAATCTCAATCCTACTATCAGCACAGTGAAGGAGATGTTTGTACACCCAGTGATCACAACAGCAGTATGATGAAGACCACAGTGGATGAGTACCTGCTTAGCTCTCTAGCATAGACAGAAGACCTCTTGGCAAATGCTTGCTATGAGATTTATTGCAACATGAAAGTATGCCCAGGAAATAAAAGAATTAGCTAACCTTGACTGCTGACTTGCTGTATGTCTGACTCTCATATCCCTAATCCTCACAACCACGCTCAGAGTTAGTAAGTTCATTTTACAAGGAGAATAGTAAGGTTTAAGGTGATGAGGTAACTTTCCCAAAGCCATAAAGTCAATACCTTGGAAAACACAGACAAGTTCTAAAAATGACAAAACGTAACCTTGATTTTTTTGACTTTAGTATATGATTATAAATTATTTTACTGGATGAGAAACTTAGAGAATAATTCTGTCGACACAGCACTGGAAATGCTAAACTGGCAGCTCTCCCTTTTTTGTTTACTGTACTCTGTCATCCATGTGAGTACAACAAACAAAGAACTGTGGGAAAGTGAGCCAGCTGGGCAGTCACATTTGAGTTTAAATAAATTCATGCTTGGCTTCTTGCTAGCATGATTATCAATCTGACTATATTTATTGAAAAGGAACATCAAACTATCTAAAAGATTCAATCATTTTTGAGACAGAACAGAAAGACCCAATGCTTCCCTACAGATACTTTTACTTTTCTCCCATGGCTACCCTAAAGGCCTTCCAGCCAGTCTGGCTACATTGGGAGATATTTGCTTTGCCTTTGGCAAGCTTCGGACCTGGGCCTGTCCCAGATGACTTTACCCTGCAGCCTCCCCAGATGACTATGCCCCTCTGTTGCTCTCTCAATTACATTAGCAGGCATCTCTCCCATCCATAATCAAAAAGAAAGTTTGACATTGAGCATACACTGGCCCATCTTTTTTCCTTAATAAGTAACCTCCCCAAACTCTTATTGGGCTCAGTCCATGCACTGTTCCCTGTTATGCTGCTGCATTAGTTCAATAAAGCCTCTTCTGGGTGACGTATTTTTGTCTATGACTACTGTCTCAGGTAGATCATGCTGAGCTGGTACACTAACAGCTAGTGACACCAAAGGCTAAGAGTGACAAGCAACTAGAAAGCTGCCAGCAGCTGGGGCTAATACTGAAAGTGGCTAGCATCCAGAGAATAATGGAGAGCAATGAAGAATTGCTGGGAACCTCTATCTCTGATGGCCCAAAGACTTACCACGGCCTACCAGTGGCTGCTAGCTCCAAGCAGCAAAGAAAGCTACTACACTATGAGAATTGATAGCCACTGACATTCAAAGCTTACAGTTGTTCACATTAAAAATGCTACACTTTGCCAAGCTGTGATTTTTATATGAATTGAGCAAGAACCCTCAGTCAACTGGTAACATTTTATTTTTATTTTTATTTTTTTTCCCAGCACTGGGGATCGAACTCATGACCTCACACTTGCCAGGCAGGCACTTACAGCACTGAGCTAAATCCCTGACCCTTGTATTTTTGAGACAGAGTCTCACTATGCCATTCAGGCTGGCCTTGAGCTCACTTTGTAGCCCAGGCTGGTCTTGAACTCACAACGATCCTCCTGTCTCAGCCTCCCAAGTGCTGGGATTACAGGCATGAGCCACCAAGCCTGGCTCCAACTGGTAACATTTTAGAAACTCATGTCCTTTCCTTTTCAAGGCCCTGAGGAAGAAGCAGACTACCGTGATGGACACTGACAGGCTGAAGAACCAACCCATGTCTGATTTCTATCTCACATGTGGCTAAGAATCCATGCTATCTAGTGAAATCTTACATAAAATATTTTGTTAAACATACAATAATACAATCACAAGCTTATAATCACCTAAAACCAAAAGTGGTACATCAGCTTACAAACTTAATTTGACAATTTTGGGAAAGATAGCCATGGTCATGTTTGTCACCCAGTGCAGAGTTTGTGAATAGAAGTAAAATTTTGCCTAACACTTTTGTTTGCAAACTGAATTGTTTGCAAACAGAAGCATTCATGAAATGAGGCATTACTGCATTTATTAAATGAAACTATTTGTTCATTAAAAATATTTATTATAGGAAGTAATATCTGCTCACTTAAATTATAAATGAACTCAGAAGCTTTGTGTTAATCCTCCACCAACAAGCTTACCTACATTGCATTTATTAATCTACTACCACATATTATGTAGGTTCTCTGATTATAGAGAATTTTGACTAGTACTATCTAAGAGAAATAAAAAAATTAAGTCTGAACCACACTGAAGCTCCTATTTTTTCCTAAGTGCTTTGCCACTATATCATAATGACTAGGAACTGTCTGCCTCATATAACTCCAAATCTAGTTTTTTCTGCAAAAATAATGAGCCTTTTAAGTTTTTGACTTTATAACCTTGACATGACTAATCAACATGGAATTTAATTTTTTACATTTTAAAATGTTTAATTTTTCTTGAATATATTCTTTCTAGATTGGCTCTATTCCATTCATTACATTCACCTTGAAAAGAAAAAATCACAATCACTCCTTTACCTCATACCCATCCAAGGTTTCCTCTTTCATCTAAACCTTTTCAGGAACCAAATGTCTTGTGTTTTATTTCCCGCTATAAGAATCCAAACTCAAATCCTTAAAAATAGATTTTAATAACTTACAACATAATAAAAATATAAATAAATGTATTATGTCTTCCTGAGAATTTACCTTTTCCATTTTAATTCATAGCTCTTAGTAATGCTCTTAAAAGGCTTAGTTCTTAGTTCAAAATATTCAAACTTTGGTGAGCAAATACATAGTTGATGAGTATGTATGGGCCATCTCTGAGTTTCGGAAGACACAACAGAGAAGCAGCATATACATTAAACCAGCCATAAATATAATTATGGAGCACTTAATTTCCTAAATTAGGTGTCTGATAATTGTAGTGGAAAGCTCAAATGGCACCACAGACACCAAGGCATGCTATTTCTAGTCAAATAGCTTAGTATAACTTTTCATAAGGAAAAGTTTTAAATTTTTTCAGTTTCAGAATTCAATTCCAGCTACCACATTATACTTAATAGTCATGTTTCCTTAGGCTTATCTTGACTGTAGCAAGTTCTCTTGACTTTTCTTTTTTTCTTTTAGCTTTTTATTTTATTGGTACATTTTAAATAATGGTAACATTCAGCATAGGGTGTTTGTACCTGTACATGATATATCTTGCTGTTTGTTTTTTTCTAATTCCCTTAACATAACTTTTCAACATTGAAAACTTGTCTTTTTTAAATGTAACCCTTTTAAAACATCTATACTTTTGATTTAAACACATGTATGCATGTATATATGAAATAGCTTACTTAAATGAAATTAACAGCAATTTCATGATTTATCTAATTGAGAACAAAATAGCACATACATATAATGCACACATTTGCTAAAATCTGAATTAGTTTTAAAAGAACATCACATTAATGTAAGTAATTTGATATAATGAAAAAGTTTTTACATTTCATTATTTTTCAGACAATTTTAATTAAATTCATCCTAGCAGTTAAGTGAAACTTTGTAAGGGTATTTTTAAATTTATAGCTCAATTATGAGACTGTTCAGTATAAAAGAATATAAACAGTATCAAGACACACAATTTCTGGCCAGGAGTGGTGGTGCACAACTGTAATTTCAGCTCTTGGAGGATGAGGCAGGAGGATTACTGTGAGTTCAAGGCCAGCCTAGACTACACAGTGAGTTCAAGGACAGCCTGCACAACAAAGTGAGACCCTGTCTCAAAAAACAAAACAAATGAAAAATATATGAATTCTAATTGTGATTGACCATTAATTAGCTATGCAACCTTATTGAAATAATCTGCCTGAGGTTCAACTCATCTCTGTAAGAGATAATACATACAGTGGACTTTTTACCTGAATGGGATATGTGCTAAGACCTCCAGGGGATGCTTGACTATGCATAGTACTAATTCTATGAATACTATGTTTTCTCCTATACATATCTATGATGGAGCTTAATTTATAAATTAGGCACAATAAGAAATTAACAGCGGTAATTAAAAATAGTACAAGTATAACAATACACCAAAATAAAAGTTATTTAAAATTTGTGAATTACTTTCCACTTAATATTTTCAGAGTTGACCACTGGTAACTGAAACTGTGGAAAGTGAAACCACAGACAAGTGGTGACTACTATACCCTTCGCTCGTAAGATGGCTTTAATGAAAGAATAAAATGTGATATATATATACACATATATGTATATATATGCATACACATACAATCAAGTATTACTTAGTCATAAATAAATCTGAGTCATTTGTAGGAAAATGGATATATCTTGAGACTCAATGTTAACTGAAATAAACTGGACACAAGCTTAAATTGCACATGGTTTCTCTATATGAGAAACTCAAAAAATGAACATAATAAAAGAATTAAAAACAGAGAAATAGATCTTTAGCAAATGAGAAGGATCTGGAGATGAGAGAAAGGAAAAGAGAAGTAAAAAGAAGATGTGTTATGTACATGTACCAACTCCCCATGATGAATATAATCATGCACAGCAAATGCACTAATAAACTTTTTTAAAAAATAAAATGTTTGTTTTGTTTTGATTGATTTTACTCTATTCCATGTTGTTTGATTGTAATATGTCTGAAGGTGTAGGCAACTATTCTGAAGACAAGCATTATGGTAGCCACTGTTGTTCTACTAGTATCTTGAAGTTCTGTATTGCTTACATTGTTCTGCTTTGTTTGTTTTGTTTTGTTTTTGTTCTTTTTACAGGTTTTATTTTGTTCTATTTTGTTTGATTTTATTTATCCCTGATGGTATGGGCAGTTATACTGCAGATAACAAGAGGCATTATGGTAGCCATTATCGATTTCTTTTTACCCTGTTTAGAAGTCATGTACCATGTTCATTGTTTTGTTGTGATTGACTCTACTCTGTTTTATTTTGTTTGGTTGTATTCTTTTCAAAATAAAAAAAAATGTTTTTTTAAAAGACAGCTTTAAGGATCAAATAAGCTAATGCATATGAAAAAACTATTATTAAAATATAATAATCCTCAAGCAACCGGATACCACATGGAAATTAATGAACTCTATCTCACATTACACACAAAAGCTAACTCTAGGTAAACCATAGACCTAGTTAAAATTATAAAATGTCTCAAAACATAAGAGAATATCTTCCTTGGGGCAGGGAAGTATCTCAGACAAGGCACAAAAGGTACTAACATTAAAAGAATAAACTCAATTTCATCAAGATTACAAGTTTTTCTGTTTTCTTTTACCTATAAATGGCCTTGGAGAGCTTGTTTGGAGGTCCTAACAAGGAAGTGCTGTTACTTATATACCTTTACTGAAAATGGCCCTCCTCCACCAAGGAAGGTCATTCTCTTCAAGCACGCCCCTCGCTTTGGGAGGCACACATGTGAAAAGATGGAAGAGGAAGAGGACACCCACCCAGCCATCCAGATCAGTAAAATCACCCCTGCAAATCAATGGAATAACAACAGTTGCAACTACATTGCCCTCACATCCAAAAGTATAAACTTTTCATCAGAAAGCAACATTAAAAAGTTAAAAAGTCAATCTTTGGACTTAGAAAAAATACCTATAATCCATCTATTTGACAAAGGACCCATATCCAGAATGAATAAAGAATCCCTACAAATCTATAATAAAGTCACAAAAAGTAAAAATGGAAAATAGGTTAAACACTTGACACCATAAATGAAAAGATATGCAACAATGGAAATGCAAATTAAAACCAAATGGAAACATACACCCACCAGAGTGACATTAAAAAGTATAATATTATTGAGTTTGGGCAAGGATTGTACAACAAACTATTATACATTGACAGTGGAAGTATAAAATGATAAAACCATTTAAGAAAACTCTATATGAATCTCAAAAATAATATTTTGAAAGAAGCTAGAAACAAAAGAATACATGCTATGTACTTTCATAATTTTAAGATGCGACTAATCTATATGGCTAAATATACCAAAAAAGCAGCTGCCATTGTGGAGGGAGGACTGACTGGAAAGGCGGGCAGAGGAAATTTCTGGAATGATTGGAAAAAAAATTTTTTTTGTCTTTTTGAGACAGAGTCTCGTTATGCAGTTCAGGCTGGCCACGTGCTCACTTTGTAGCCCAGGCTGGTCTCAAACTCACAACAATCCTCCTGCCTCAGCCTCCCAAGTGCTGGGATTATAAGCATGTGCCACCATGCCCAGTTGGAAATGTTCTTTATCTTGATACAAGTGATGGTTATACTCATCAAAATTCATCGAACTGTACACTTAAGATCCATATATTTTATAATATGTAAGTTGCACTTCAATAAGCACAGCTAGCATTTAAACTATTTTAAAAGTAATTTATAGCAAGGAGCTAGAACATTTTTATTAGTCAACTCTGATTTTTTCTTCTATCTTTCTAAAAAGAATCACCGTAAATTTGCCAAAAGTATACATATATCAAGGAATTAATCATCCATTCATCAAATACATAGAGTATTAAGTGATCCTACCTTCAGGCAATGTACCAAATGCTAGGGATATTGATCTTGCTCTTGAGAAATTTACAGTTTCAGTAAGGATATAATAGACATGTAAATAAATGGGTCATAACAGAGGTTTATACAAGGCATTGTGGACAAAAAGAAGAGACTTTTACACTACCTGAGAATGTTGAGGTGATTCAGGATTATCAGTTGCACCTATATTCATGAAGCTGAGCCAAAATGGCAAAGAACTCTAAGATAAAAGAAACTGATCCAGATTTGCCAGCTGTGTCAAGCTACTTTTTCCAAGAGTATTAAATTGGTTCAAAGCCATGAGAGCCACAATAAAGAGTATAAAATATTTATTTCTTATAATATCTTTTACCTAAGTAACATTGAAACAGATGCAAAAGAGAGTAAACCTGTTGATTTCAGGTCCAACATATAAGAGGCTGGAATTACTAGTCTGTCCTAATAGGAGGTCTTAAAAAAAAAAACTGAGCAAATGGAAAAATCAACAATTCTTGTATCCATCAGAGCAGTGTAGTTGTAGGTTAACCCCTGACCTCCAGATTGGAGACTGAAATAAAAATAAAGAATTGTGTCTTCTTGTAACTAAGCACACATCTCTGAGAGAACAAGTGTAGAAGTAGAAAAACCTCAACTATAACTGAAAAACTGCTAGAGGCTCAGTGTGGACATCTGAGAGATTAAAAACTGCAGGGAGACCAAGTCCTCAGGAGCTCTCTCCAGAAAACCAGGTTCTCACAGTGAATAATTCTGGGGAAAGAGGGTGTCCCATGGTGCTTCTGGTAAGGCAAAGGAGAAAGGAATCCTCTTGAATATACTGTACCATACTACTCTTCATTTCTTAACAAGGTCTGCCCTCACACAAACTAATTAACCAGAGCCTAGCCTGATAGGATATTATCAGAGTCTAACATGGGAGAATTATAAAAGAATTGCTTAGCAAATCTAGGATAGAGATAGATAAAAGAAATAGATGATGATAGGAAGAGGATGGAAACTGTGAATGATCAATATTGGAAAGAAGGGAAATATACAACTCCAGTCTACTCTAGCCATCCTGTCCCACAAAAAAAGAGAGATAGGACAGGATGATGACTTAGCAGCGCATATAAATTCAGTCCACAGGTATATGTTCACTAGAAGATTAAGACCTAGTTACAGCACTACAAAATGTTTCCCATCCTAACAGGACTTTTTGCCAGTGCTCCCTTTAGTCACATGTCATGCCTAGTTACTAAGAACAAATTACGAAGCACAACCTGGAGATATAGTATGGCAATGATGTTGGAATCATCAGATTGGGTATTTGAAATCACTATGTTAAGGGCTGGGACTGAGCCAAACAGATATAATATCCCACTGTTAATTAGTTGGGAAGGCAGGGTCTTGTGACAGACACAAACTAAGAATCTCCTACACACAAAAGACATCCCTGAAGAACAAACCTTTCCTAGAGAGGCCTTGATACTAGTGATATAGCTACCTATTACAAAAACTCACAAGGATCATCACAGAAAACAAAATAAAAAATTTTTTGAAATAGAAAATAACAAGATGAAGTAAAATGCAATCTCCGATTTCCAGCCCACCCAGAACAAGTACAAGAGACACTGAGATACTGACACAGAATAAATTAGAACACATACACCTGAAAGTTCTGAAATGAAAGCAACCAAAGTAAAGAAACAAATCCATGAGGCTACAGAGGAAATCAGATCAGATATAATCTCTCAGATAAAAAAAGAAATGTCAACATTTATAAAAGAATTGCTTAGCAAATCTAGGATAGAGATATATAAAAGAAATAGATGATGATAGGAAGAGGATGGAAACTGTGAATGATCACTATTGGAAAGGAACAGAATGCATGAAACAGATTCAAATGGATATCCAGGAAATTAAAAATTCCACTGAAAGCTGGCAAAACTGCTTGAACAAAGCTGAAAAGACTTTCAGACCTTGAAGACAGGATTGTGGCTCTTGAAAATAACAAAAGATCAGGAAATAATTCAACAACTGCGAGACAACACAAAGAAAAATAATATAAGAATAGCTGGTGTCAGCCGAGTGTGGTGGCGCATGACTGTAATCCCACCACTCAGGAGGCTGAGGCAGGGGGATTGCTGTGAGTTCGAGGCCAGCCTCGGCTATAAAGTGAGTTGAAGGCCAGTCTGAGCTGCACAGTGAGACCCTTTCTCAAACACAAACACACACACACACACACACACACACACACACACACACACACGAATAATTGGTCAATGGAAGTGCAGGAGTCAACACAAATGACATAAAAGAAAAACTATTTGTAGACGTAACAGCAGAAAATTTCCCAAGCATGGGAAAATGATGTGACGTACAGATAAGTGAGGCATATAGAATTCCAATTAGCCATAACCAAAATAAATCTACACCCAGACATATAATAAAGATTGCACAATTTAACACAAGAACAGAATACTAAAGGTTGTAGAGAAAAGAAACAGATCACCTATCAAGGAAAGCCCATCAGAATCAGCAGACTTCTCAACATAAACCCTCAAGTCAAAAAGAGCTTGAAGTATTTCAAGTCCTGAAAGAAAACAACTTCCAACAGAGATTTATGTATCCTGCAGAACTACCTTTCAAAATTAATGGAGAAATAAAATATTTCCATGACAAAGAACCACTGAAGAAATTCATGACCACCAAACCAACACTACCAAGGGTACTGAAAGATATTCTAGACAGAGACAAAAATGACCACAATTCCAAGAACAAGAACAGAAAGAAACCACCAAGCAAGACAAGCAACTAAACAGAGGGAAAAAGGAGGGAACCAATAGCGGAAAATAATGTGACAAAGACAAACCAATATGTATCAACTATAACCAACAATGTAAATAGCCTCAATTCACCAATCCAAAGAAACAGACTGGCAGAATGGATCAAGAAACAAGATGCAACAATATGCTATATACAGGAAACTCATTTAACTCAAAAAGAAATTCACAGACTAAAAGTCAAAGGATAGAAAACAATTCTCTATGCAAAAGGAACCCAGAAAAAAGTGGGGGTAGCTATTCTGTTTGCAATGTGAACTTCAAACCAAGAATAATCAAAAAAGATAAAGAAGGTCACTACATACTTGTTAGGGGGGAAATTCAAGAGAAAGAGATAACAATCATAAACATATATGCGCCAAACATGGGAGCACACAACTATATAAGACAAATATTCATAGACAAGAAAAATCAAATAAGCAATAACACAATTGTAGTGGGGACCTTAATATCCCATTGATGCAAAGAGATAGATCAACTAGACAAAAAATCAGCAAAGAAATAACAGAACTGAACCAAACCTGTGAACAAATGGACTTAGATGTTTACAGAGTGTTCCATCCAACATCAGAATACACAGTCTTCTCAGCAGTACATGTGATGTTCTCTAAAATAAACCATCTATAGCCCATAGAACATGCTTTAGTAAATGCAAAGGAACTGAAATTATCCCATCCATATTATCTGACCATAGTGCAATAAAATTGGAAATTAATGACAAAAGAAACCACGAAAACTCCTTAAACACATGGAAATTAATTAACACCTCCTAAACAACCAATGGGTCACAGATGAAATCAAAGAAGAAATTAAATATCTACAATCAAATGAAAATGCAAATACAACTTCCTGGAACCTGTGGGATACAATGAAAGCAGTCTTAAGAGGAAAATTTACAGTGATGAATTCTCATATTAGGAAAACAGAACAAGCACAAATAACCTAATGCTGCACTTCAAGCTTCTAGAAAAAGAAGAGCAAATCAAATCCAAAGCCTATACAAGGGAGGAAATTATAAAGATCAGATCAGAGATTAATGCAATTAAGACTAAGAAAACAATACAAAGAATTAATGAGTCAAAGAGTTGGTTCTCTGAAAGAATAAAATTGATATGCCCCCAGCAGACCTAATCAAAAAAAGGAAAGAAAAAACTCAAATTCATGCAATAAGGAATGAAAAAGGTGAAATTACTACAGATCCTGTGGAAATTCAAAATATCATCAATACCTACTTTGAATATCTTTACTCACATAGAATGGAAAACACAGAATAAATGGACAGATTCCTAGAAATGTATGAATTACCAAAGCAGAATCAAGAAGATATAAAAATCTGAATAACCCAATATCAGTTAATGAAATTATAATTAAAAAACTTACCAATGAAGAAAAGCCCAAGTCCTGATGATTTGCAGCTGAATTTTACAAGAAATTTAGAGAAGATTTAATTCCATTACTCCTTAAACTCTTTAATGAAATTGAAAGGGAAGCAATTCTCCCTAACTCATTCCTGGAGACAACTATTACTCTGATACCAAAACCAGAGAAAGACCCAACGAAAAAAGAGAACTACAGGCCAATCTCCCTAATGAACACAGATACAAAAATCCTCAATAAAATACTAGCAAACAGAATATAGCAAATCATCAAGATTATACACCATGACCAAATGGAATTGATCCGAGGAATATAGCAATAGTTCAATATACACAAAGCAATAAACATAATATATATCAACAGAGCCAAAGACAAAAATCACATGATCATCTCAATAGACGCAGAGAAAGTTTTTGAAAAAGTCCAACAGTCATTCATGATAAAAACCCTACAGAAAATTGGAATAGATGGACTTTACCTCAATCTGATAAAAGCAAAACAAACCAACAGCCAACATCATACTAAATGGACAAAAACTGAAAACTTTCTATCTAAAA
The DNA here is from genome assembly GCA_004365215.1 of Cuniculus paca. Taxonomy (NCBI): domain Eukaryota; kingdom Metazoa; phylum Chordata; class Mammalia; order Rodentia; family Cuniculidae; genus Cuniculus; species Cuniculus paca. The sequence continues at coordinate 14,817 of RJWT010018424.1, forward strand.
TTAGGAACAAGACAAGGATGTCCACTATCACCACTCCTATTCAATATAGTTCTGGAAACATTCACCAGAGCAATTACATGAGAGAGAGAGAGACAGAGAGAGAGAGAGACAGAGAGAGAGAGAGACAGAAAAGGAATAATAGGAAAGGAAGAAGTTAAATTATCATTATTTGCAGATGACATGATACTGTACATAGAAGACCCCAAAAACCCCACCAAAAGACTTCTAGAATAACCAAATTCAGTAGCATAGCTGGATACAAAGTCAACATTCAAAAATCAATAGCATTCCTATACACAACAAACTCACTGACAGTGAAATTAAGGAACCACACCCTTCACACTAGCATCCCCAAAAATTAAATATTTGGGAATCAGTCTAACAAAGGGAACAATATATACATTGGAAATTACAGCACTCTGAAAAAAGAGAAGACGACGATATCAGAAAAATGGAAAGATATCCCTTGCTCATGGATAGGAAGAACCAACAGTCTTGGTTACTTTTTTCTTGTTGCTGAGACAAAATACCTGATGCCCAAAATTAGGGAATGAAAGGTTTATTTCTTACAGTTTTGGGAGGTTTCAGTCCCTACTCAGCTGGTTCCAAGGCAGGATGGTATGGCTGAGGGGCAGCCATTCATGGCAGTTGCAAGTGACAAGAGCGAACAGGGCAAAAAAGAGGGGAAAAACCTGCTTTCTTCCCTCCCTTATACTGTATGCCAGCTCCGCCCTGGGTGGGTGCAGCACTCATACCACTAATCCCAGCACTAGACAACAAACCAATCACGAATGCTAGATTCATCTGCCTCCATGACTGCATGAGGCTTGGGGTTCCACCTAGACACAAACCATAACACCAACACTGTGAAAATGGCCATACTCCCAAAACTGTTATACAGATTTAATGCAATTCTCATCAAAATACTATTGGTATACCTCACAGATCTAGGGACAACATTCATAAAATTCATTTGGAAACAGAAGAGACCAAGAATAGCAAAAGCAATGCTGGGCAACAAAGGCAAGGCAGAAGACATCACAATCCAGACTTGAAATTATATTACAAAGTTACTATGATAAAATCAGCATGGTACTGGCAAAATAACAGACCTGAGGATCAATGGAACAGATGAGAAGATAGAGACAAGCACAAACACACTTAAACACCTTATCTTTGACAAAGGGGCCAAACAAGTTCACTGGAAGACAGACAGCCTCTTTAATAAATGGTGCTGGGAAAAACTGGCTCTACACATGCTGAAGACTAAAACTAGACCCATGTCTATCACCAGGCACTAAACTAAGATCAAAATGGATCAAAGATCTAAATAATTAAACATAAACACTAAATATACTGGAAGAGAAAGCAAGTAGAAATCTTGAAGACATAGGGATAGGCAGAGAGTTCATGAACAAAAACCAAACTGCATGGAAGTACTTCAAAGAATCAACAGTTGGGATCTCATCTTATTAAAAAGTTATTGCACATCAAAAGAAATCACCAACCAAGTGAAAAGAAAACCCATAGAGTGGAAAAAAGTTTAGCCAACTGTCCCTCAAAGGACTTCTATGTAGAACATATAAAGAATTGAAAATCAGGCCCTCAAAATTCAAAGACCCAATCCATAAATGGGCATCTGAGATGAATACACACTTCTCAGATGAAGAAATACATATGGCAAATAAATATATGAAAAAGTGTTCAACATCATTGGTCATCCAAGAAATGCAAATTAAAACACTAAGATTCCATCTCACCCCAGAAAGAATGGCCATCATCAAGAAATCAAACAACAAATGCTGGAGCAGCTATAGGAGAAAAAGGAACCCTTCTCCACTATTGGTGGGAGTAGACTGGTACAACCACTGTGGAAATCACTGTGGAGATTCCTCAAAAAAACCAGGATTAGAAGTTCCATTTGACCCAGCTATCCTTCTTCTGGGTATTTTCCCAGAAGAATTAAAAACATACCATAGTGATATATGTGCACCCATGTTTATAGCAGTATGATTTGTAATAGTTAAATTTTGGAAACAACCCAAATGCCCATCAACCGAAGACTGGATAAAAAAGATGTGCTATTTTTATATAATGGAGTGCTACTCAGCTATAAAGAAGGATTAACTCAAGGCTTATATAGGTAAATGAATGCAACCAGAGACCATACTTGTAAGTGAAATAAATCAAACTTGCATGTGTAAACATCATACTGTTTCCCTAGTATGCAAAACTGAAAGAAATAAATAATATCCAAACTCTTCAATAGATATTGTGAAAGGGAAAGAAACTGCTCATAAGGAAAGAACAACTGGGATGGGAGAAAGAAGCAAAGAAGAAAGAGAAAAGAAAAAAATATATATATAATAGCTAAGATAATTATACTACTTTTAGTTCATTGAAAAGAATGGTTTGTGTTTATATTGTTTGATCAATTTTGCATGCCTGTGAGCAACTGCTCTGAAGATAACAATATGCAATATATTAACTATTAATTTTTTTAAAAGATGCTAAGGGCTGTAACAGATGAAACAGCATGCAAAAATAAATAGGCCATGTTAGCAGAGAGATGAAAATCTAAAAGAATCAAAAAGAAATGCCAAGGATCAAAAAAGGTAAGACAGAAACAAAGAATGTCTTTGGTGGGCTCATTGACAGGCTTACCACGAAAGCTGAGGAAAGAATCTCAGAGCTTGAGGACATTTCAATAAAAATCACTAAAACTGAAAAATGAAGAGAAAAAAAGAAAAAACATATCAGAATATCTATGAATTATGGGACAACTAAAAAAAGTATAGCACAGGTTGATGGAAATTAAAGGAGAGAATAAAAATAAAGGAGAAAAGGTAGAGGAAGAAAGATTTGATATAATAAACACTGGAAATTTCTCCCAAATTAATGCCAGGCACTAACCATAGATCAGGGAAGCTCAGAGAAGGAACACTGAATAGAATACTGTACATGCACAAAAAGTACCCTGCACATATCATTTTCACACTACAGAAAATCAAAGATAAAGAAAGAAATCCTGAAAGAAGCCGGAGGGAAAAAAAGACCTTAGCTATAGAGGAACAAAGATGAGAATTAACATTCAACTTCTCTGCCCAAATCATGCAAGCAAGAAGAGAGTGGAGTGGAGTATTTAAAGTGTTAGGAGAAAAACTGGTCAACCTAGAATTCTGTAACACAAAATTATTTTTCAAAAGTGAAGAAGAAATAGACTGTCAAACAAAAATTGAGGAAATCTGTGGATAGTACACCTGCTTTTCAAGATATGTTAAAAGAAATTCTTTAGAAAGAAAGAAAATGATAAAGAAATTCAGATCTACTTAAAAGAAGAGCATTAAAGCCAGACATGGTAGTGTATACCTGTAATTCCAGCACTCTGGAGGCTGAGGCAGGAGGATCTTTAGTTTGAGACCAGCCTGGGCTACAAAGTGAGCTCAAGGCCAGCCTGAACTGCATAGTGAGACCTTGTCTCAAGGAAAAAAAAAAAAAAGAGCATTATAGACAGAATAGTGAAGGTAAAATAAAAACTATTATTTTTCTTATTTTTTATTAATCTAACAGCAATTTGTTCAAAATAATAATATTTGTTTATGTATATGTGCAAGTGTTCTTCTAAATCAGTAAAATGAATGATAGCAATAATACAAGGGACAGGAAGGATAAATTAGATTTTGTTATTTTAAGGTAGTAGCACCACCCATGAAGTTCTTATTGTGTTAGTCAGCTTTTCCTTGTGAAAACAAATACCTGAAATAATCATCTTACAAAGAGAAAAGGCTTATTTTGGCTCATGATTTTGGAGGATTTAGTCCATGATTTTTGGCCCTGTTGCAAAATCTAGCATTTGGGCTTAGTATATCTAGCATACTATATTTTGGTCCTAACCTCAAATGTTAGGGAATCTTATTAAGAATATCCATATTATACATATAAAAGCAATAATAAATGCATGAGTAGGTTTGCATACATTTTTACAATTATGTCTCAAAATAGCTCACAAGCCAGGCATGGTGGCTCACGCGTGTAATCCCAGCACTCGGGA
>RJWT010018425.1:0-18867 GCA_004365215.1 Cuniculus paca
CATTTTGGATTTACTATTGTCTTGTTTTGAAGTCCCTTATTGTATTCATTGTTTTGTTTTTATTGGTTCTATTCTGTTCTGTTCTGTTTGATTTTTACTATGTCTGAAGGTATCTGCAGCTATTTTGAAGACTGTAAGAGGCATTATGGTAACTATTGTTGATTTGACATTGTTTTGAAGTCTGTATCACTTACACTGGTTTGTTTTGATTGGTTTTGTTCTATTTTCCTTGGTTTTACCTTCTTTAAAATAAAAAAAAACAGAAAAAAAAAGAATTTAGTCTTATATGTGTTTTAAAAAGTTAAGAAATAGTCTATCTTTTAACTTACATGATGTTCCCTTAGAATTTTGCTATCATCAACCTAATGCCTTGCAACAACTTTTACTAATGACTCATCAATTGTCAGCCCGGTTCTTTTTGTTATTGGTAGCTTGCTTATGTTTTCTGGAAAAAAAAACTATTTTTTGCACTTTCTCATTATTTTAGAGTTGAAAATTTCATAATAAAACATTGCAGAGAGTGCTATAGTATTGAAGACTACATGAGGATAAGAGATTCAACAGTAAAAACAATTCATTTTCAATGCCATTGAATTCTCTGTGTTAAGTAATAACTAGCAATAATTATACACATTTGTAAAAATATTTTACCAGTCAATATTAGTACTGGGTACCCATATATTAAAATTACATGTAATTACATTCTACCACAACTTGAAATAAGAGGTCCCTTCCTTTGGATGCAGATCTTTTAGGAGCTCTACACCTCCCAAAAGGGATGAAAATCTGTTCAATAAAGAAAAATCTCTGAGTTTGAATTATGTGCAGATGTCACAGATTTCAGTCTCTTTGTGTTGGAGGAACTTGGAAAAAGGAGGTGTGACCAACTGTTCCACGCGTAGACTCCTGAAAACTTCTGTTCTGCATACTTGTGATCACCGCACGGAACTTCTCCAAAGTGCTAACTGCTGTCCCATCACCTAGTGCTTCCTTCTTCCATGGGTCTAGAACTACGGATTCCTCTGTCATAGTTTACTTTTTAGTATTATTCTTTTTTCTTTTTGTTTTATATATAAGTTTGAGATAGCATCTCCTATGATGAAGACCATACTACCTCCATTTCTCATATACATATGTGCCACTTCTATTTCATTTTAACTAGATTTGAGGACAGAGTAGAATTATTTTGTACTTTACCTCCTGAAATAGAACTTCACAATACTGTATGTCAAATTATGATTTTCTAAAATGAATATTTTTGTTTTTATGCTTGTACTATACTTGAAATTTACTGAATGTCAAAGGCTTGAATGTATGCTGCTTTTGTTACACATTTGTGCTTCATAGACAAGATTTTATGTGGACCAAAACTAATTAAATATCAATGACATTGGGTTTTTCTTGAATTGTGTAATAGCTAGCAATAATTATAGATATTTGCAAAAGATTTTACAAGATAATGTACTCACAGATTACTACTGGAAACCCATACAGTAAAACTATATGTAAGACTTGAAAAATATGCTAAAATGATAAAACATAAACATAACTATCACATTGTATAGTTAAAAATAAGAGAAACAAATGTGACCATATACTTCCACATCAAAGGGCTTTCTCATTTCTTGAGTATCTGACTTAAATATTTTTCTCGTCAAGCAGAGAGGATCTCTGCCATCTCATATGAAGCTGCATAGCTACCCATGACCCATTTTATTTCAAAATGACTAATCTTTGGTGTTCTATAATTTATTTATTTTCCTCTTGATTACTTGCTAAAGTATAGGGGTAGTTACCATTCTTGAGCAAATGTTACTACTATCAACCTAATTGGGCACAGACTTCACATCATCTGGTTTGTAACTCCTTTTTATTTTCTACAGAATGTAAAGGAAAAATGCATAATCATAATTCTATGTTACTGTGCACATACAATAAAAAGACATAATTTGTGATGCAAATGAAATTAAGAGGTGAACTTTAAAAGAGTAGAATTAGGAGCTTTAGCTTGACATATCAATTTTCAATAGATTGATTTAATTTTAGAATATATCATGGAATTTTCATGGCAACCACAGTCCTTACACAATGAAAAAATAATTGAGAAGGAGATTTTAAAATGTTACTACAAAAAACACAAATAGAGGCAGTAATGTATGAATACAGGGATAGGAAAAGTTACACTGCATACAGCAAAGCAATGGCATTTCTATAAATAATGTATAAAATGGTAATGGTAAATCTTTCCCTATTACTAATTACTTTACAAATGAATTAATGTCATAAATTGAGAGGATGAATTATAAAAATCCAATAAAAAATTTCTAAATATATGCTATTTATCACAGATGTATTTGAAAACTAAATTCACACAGATTGAAAGTGAAATGATGGAAGCATATAGCTACCAAAAGAGAACAAGGAGGCTATTCCAGTGTTAGACAAAGCAGAATTCCACTGAAAAACTGTTACATGAAACAAAGGACCCCATATAGAGATAAATGAGCCAATGCACAAAGAAGATGTGCCAAATTATAAAATATGTGTACCAAACATCAGAGCCCTCACATAAAGAAGAAATAATAACAAAACTAGAATGAGAAATAGGCCCATATGGATTAAAAGTAGATGGTAAGACTGATATACCATGGTAACCATAACTAAAATAAACTCAGAGTAACTACATTAATTCAGATGAACAAGACCTTAGAGTAAGTAAGCTCATCACATGTAAATGGGGTATAATAATGATATAGAGGCTGATTTCCCCAGAAGACATAATCAGGAATTTGTACGCACTTAACAAGGGAACACCAACACTATGAGATGGAAATTGATAGAGCTGAAGGGAAAATGGACAAATTCATGCTGGTAGTTGGAGAGTTAACACCCCTCTGTGAAACATTTTTGGATCCAATAAATAGAAAATCAGCAATAACATATTTGATCTTGATACCACCATTACTTAACTAAAGGTAGTTGATATATATCAGTTATTATTTCAAAAATAGAAAAACACACCCTCTTAAGTTCATACTTTACATTCACCAAGACAGTTCAATTGTAGACCATCAAACCTACTGTAAGGAACCAGGAACAAAAATAACACAGTATTTTCTCTCAACCACAAGGCAATTTAACTAGAAATCAGTAACAGAAAATAAGCTGAAAAAAATCATAAAACAATGATGTTATACAGCACACCTCCAATCAACCCATGAATCAATGAAGAAGTTACAAACAAAAATTGAAAATGCTTCAAATGATGTAAAATGAAAATAGAACCTACCAAAAAATGGAGGACGCAGTGAAATTAGTGTTTGCAGAGGAATTTATGACATTGAAAGCAGATATCAGAAAACAAGAGAGATCTAAAATCAATCATTTAGACTTTTCCCCCCCAAAAAACCAGCAAATTAAATAAACAACAAAAAGAATAAAATTTGGATACATGCCAAAATACAAATTGTACAAAGCTTTATGCTGAAAGAATTATCACAAGAAACCACATTATATGAAATGTTCAACATAGAAAACTTGCAGGTATGGACAAAAGATGATTGTCCCCATGACTGAGAGAATTGGGGGAAAACGGGGACTGAGTGGTAATAGATACAGCTTTCTGTTTTGGTGATTGAGGTGTTTAAAATTGTAGTATGAGTGTTACATGGACGAATCGTCAGGTGTACTGCAGTTAAGCTCTCAGTAAAGCATCACAGCAGCGCACCTCTTTTCTATTTGTTTTAAAAACACAATGGAACATCTGCACATTCACCTGACAGTTTTGCTTTTTGTTCTTAATGTCTCCTAGGTATTGAGTAAGTTCTCAGGGAGGTGTTTTACGTAAATATGAAAATTCATACTTCATAATCAAATCAATAAGAGTCAGATTATGATATAATTCTGATTATATATAAGTCTTTCCTTTGTGTAAAAATAGCAGTGTGCAATTTTTAAACACAGCACGATGCCAGAATCCTTGTTTTCTCCTCTCTCCCGTTTCATTCGCCTCAGGTCTCAGGTGCAATAAGTGAGTGACGAGTGGTCACACGATCTGAGAGCGCTAGGTTTCCAAAGGCGCTATTAAAATTTCAAACACAAAGTTCTGAAACTTTCATCTTGTCATCCATCTCACCCTTGCATATCAAAATCTAGAGTTTCAGAGAAAGCTTCGGAAAGAACTCAAAGGATGAGAGGGCACAGTGCCATTCAGACTTGGCCGATATTGAAGCTTTTCTCTCCTCAGTTTAATACGTGCACACTTACATTTCTTAAAAGTTGTAAATATTGTCAGTTTTACAACATTTTACTTTCATTCTGTTGTATGCTTTTGACATAATTGATGAAAGAAACATAGGATGTGTCTAGGATGGATAACATGGAAAGTGCAATTCAAGTTACAGTACAGCAACTGGACGTTGCTTGCTAATTCAGTGCATTAATGCTGAACAGAAACTGTAACGGAAAAGGAGAGACAGTGGATTCAGGGGTATACAGTGTAGTCATTTTTAGATAATTCCTAAAGCCCTTTCTATACTCATTATCTTACTGCATATGTATGTTCAAAGCATTTATTTCAGCAACATGTTATTTGCAAATTATTACTCTATTTTGTTACCAAGTTTCGTCAATGAATGTTGAAAAGGTTTGAATGTCTCACGTATTTTCCACATCATAAGATATGTATCAGAATGCCAGGTAGGAAACCCGGGTAAATCTTTTACTGGTTCTTCTCATTAATAACATTTTTTAAATAGAAAAAATTGTATAACATCCTGTGATCGCTGTCAATAAATGCTTTTGTATATGACTAAAACAATCACAAAGTACTTCTAGAATGTTGAGTCAAAATTATTATTTTCTTTGCTTGCAGATTTTTTTAAAACTGAGAAAAAGTTTTGTAAAACGGTGAGTAAATTTATGTCTGTTGTAGCATTTGGATGATGGCATTTGACAAAACAATGTTACTGGACTAAATTCTTATGCAGTATATATCCCACATTAGAAAATAATGGTATCATCAAAAAGATTTTAACAATTGACTGATAACCCAATTATGTCTTTCTACTCAATTTGTATAAAACAAGGTACAGTACTACTAATTACTTGTCTTGTGGAAATATAACAGAAGACATTTTCCCCTTAGGTTCTAGAAATGAATACAATATGTCTTAACCAAGACTTATCAAAGCAGTATAATCTTTCACCTAGAGCAACTTCATAAATTGAAATGAAGTTACATGAAGTTGAGGCCAAAATACCCACATGAAATTGGAAATATGCTTTCTACCTGGTTTCTGTTTTTTTTTTTTAGTAAACTAGAAATGTTTTAACCAGATATGACAAGAAATAAGTGTAATACCTGACAATAATTATACATACATTAATACTTTTAATTCACCATTGAAAATTATTATCTGTATATCTGACAAAATTAGACAGTCTTTCCATAATCAAGATCCTAACCCTAAATAAATAACAAAAAAAACCTTAAATAACTTATTTCTAAATAAATGGAACTGTTTTGTCCAGTACTGGACAAAGTTGTATTTGATAGCATGAACAAATGTATGTACCAATGGTAATTCCATGGCACAAATTCATAGTACCTAACAAGAGGACATATCATTTGTCTGTTCATCTCATTTCTTCCTTTTATGTGTAACTGTAGAAATATTTCTATGTTTAGTCAGCATTTGTTTATTTACTTATAAATAAGTGTGAAAATTAACCTTACTTGTTTTTCTCTCTCTTTTTTTTTCATCTTGCATGCATTGATCTGTACCAAATTGTGACCATGACACGGGGCATGACCATCCACCAGCTACACTGCCTGTTCTCACTTGACAGCTAGTTATACTGCTTTCTGCCAGTCAGAAGAGATCATGGTAGGTCCACGAGTAGAAAGAGAGGAAGGGGTGCTGTTTCCTCTGCCTCGTCGCCTCCACTGTAGTCTTGATTGCAAACACACTTGCTTTCTGGTGCTTGGAACCGAACAGAGTAGACCCCTTCTTCCCAGTTGCACAACTGGTGCAGCAGCTTTTTCAGTTTTCTGGAAGCAGTCACCCAGAGTTCTGGGAATGCCATCTCTGTTACTACCTTTCCCAGTTCTAGCCATGGCAGTGTGCACAGTCCCCCCAGAAAAACCAGCGCCTCTAGTGCCCCACCCCTGAGGCACCCAACTGTGCTCCTAAGATGCTCCCAGGTCAGGAGACACCAAGCATTCCAGAGTTGGACTTTCCAGACAAGCGTTATCTGAGACCAGCTAGTGTTACCTGTAGGATCTGCTTCCTGCCCTTATGCTAAGTCAGTGCTGGTCACACAGTGGAACAGCACAAGCTAACGATGTCACTACAACATGGTTTCATCTATAAAACCCCCTCCCGTGGTGCCTGTGAGCGGAGCAGACACTGCCCAGAGGATGCGTGCTACAGTCCAGCCAGAAGCTGCTGGACATCGGAGCACCCTCTGGTTAATGCTTGTCTGAGGACCCTCACTGGGCCTCCGGAGCAGCGTTGACAGAACCCCCAAGCTTGTCTAGAGGTCCCCAGTTTTAGTTTAAGCGGGGTTTTAGTTCTATGAAATTTTGCCATCTGTGTCTGAAAAACAAGTTGTAGTGTAGAATATCACCATCACCACAGGGACTCTTCATCTTGTGTTTTTATTACATCTATTTCTCTTCCAGGCCTGTCTCTTCCTTAAACCCTGGCACTGTCTAATCTGTTCTTCATTTTTATAGTTTTTGTCATTTCAAGTATGTTATTCAAATGCAGTCTTATTGTTGACAGCCTCTAAAAGTGGATATTTTTGCTAGGCCAAATTCCCCTGAGAGAGCTCAACATCAAAAAAAGAAAAATTCTGAAATTTTCTTGAGGTTCATCCAAGTGATTGCGTGTATCAGTAGTTCATTCACTTTTATTGCTGAGTAATATTCCACGGAGAGGATGAATTGCAATTTGTTCATTTACTGTCGCGGGCGCTGGGTTGCTTCTGGGGTTTGGCTCTTCCAGATAAAACCGCTGCACACGTTAATGTGAACATATCTTTCCAGTCCTCTAGGATAAATGCCCAAGGGTGCAATTGCTGGGTACATGGCGGTCACATGTTTAGTTTTATAAGACAATGCCAAACCAAACTCCAGTCAGAGAAGCAAAAATGAACAATGTTTTAAAGAGAGCGAATGTTGCAGGAGATGCGAAGAAACTGCTCACTCATACTCCGCTGACGGGAATATTAAATGAGATAGCCACTCTGGAGAGCAGTACAGAAGATTTTTCTTAACTTTTAAAAACTACTTTACACTAACTTTATATCAAGGGCTGCTGCGGTCCTGTTAAATTCCAGACCTCACAGTCCTCTCCCTTCCCCACACCCCAACTGAATGAGAGATGACCTGACAGCCAGTCTCCCGCACATGTTCCCAACAATGCTGGCATGATAGAGAAGAGATTGCTTGCAGTGTGGATATACATTAACAAAGCAGTTTTTCACAGATGTCTTTGAGAAATCTTTATAAATTACTGTAGCCATTGTAAATGCACAACAGCAGAAAATGCTAAACCTTGTAAAACATGGACTATTCATTATAAAGTGCTTTTGTGGCATAATGTTAGTGTGTGTTTGAAAATGTTTTTAAGTCACAAAAGGAAAATGCTTTGCATCTGATGAAACAGAGAAGGTTATTAATGGAGACCGAAGCATACAGAAAACAGCTGCCTAAGAAAAAGCACTACATGATGCTATAAACTAATTTTATCTGCATCCTTCAATTCTAGTGAATAACACTGTTTGCGAGATGCAAAATGCTCAATAAAAATATTGAAAAATATAACTTACAAAAAGGAGTAAACAATAAAAAGCTTATCATATATAAATTTATGAATTTTTGCTAAGACCTTCCTTATAACACTTGTTATTGTTGGTATAATTTTTTGCAGTTTATATCTTATATATTTTAATAAGTGATAAAAAGATTTGTAAACTGAGTCCCTTATCTCCATGTTGGATGTGGAAACACATCTCTTAGATTTTTATTTTATTTATTTATGTAATTTTATTTTTTTGCAGCACCAGCGATTGAACTCACAACGTTGCACTTGCCAGGCAGGTGCTTAGGCCGCTGAACTAAATCCCCAGCCCACTCTTAGATTTTTAAAAAGACATGCATATAAAAGCACACTGTGAGTGACAAAGATGAACTAAATCAAAGAGCTATCAGAAGAACCATTTGAGAGCCTGACATTGCAACTGGTGCAACAAAAACTGAAACCTGTATACATCTTTACTTTTATTTTGTTGTTGCAAAGTAAATGTTTTTCTAAAAATATTTAAAACTGGGTATAAGCAAAAGGCTAATGCGACAATTCAAACAGAAATATAAACAACCTAGAAGTTTCGTCACATGCTTTATAAATAGTGTCGCACCATGGATTCCTTAAGATTTATCTAAATCAGTGTATAAGATATTATTATGAATAGCTGCATGAACTGTAGTGGAGATACTCTAAGTAAACTGCTAGGTTTTATACTTCACGTAAAAGTTTTTCATAATAGATGACATTGAAGTAGCTATGTTGTCATGGACACACACATACCACATTTTTTGGGGGGCATTTTTCTAATGTTGGTTGGAAAACAGCTCTTGCCATAAGTAAAATAATAGCATTAAATTTTTCCATAATTAAATTTTTGAGACATACAGCCTAATTTCTTCACCAAATGGTACCCCAGCTTTGCAACTGCAGCATATAGTTGATTCACATTGAAAAAACCATTGGGAATTTTCACTATTTACTAATCTAAGAGGGAAAATTCTTACTTTAGCTCTCATTTCTTTCATTACCTTTATGTTCTAAAAGATTTCTGCATGTTAATTAGGCATTTTATTTTCCTTTTAAAATTTATTTAAATATAATTTCTTTGTAATGTTTTTGTTAAGGTATTTATGTTTTCTATTTAATTTATGATTTCCCCTATATTAGTCAATACGCTTTGTCAATATTTTCTCAAATTGTCATTTTACTTATGGTTATTTTAAACATAAAAATTAATTTTCCTGCAGTAAATGTATACTTTTTAAACTTTGTTTTATTTGCCCTAGAAGTTGCACTTACAAGATTGTTTCAAGAAGTAAAGAAGTATTCATTTGTCTTCTAGCTCTTTGCTATATTTTACATTAAAAAATTGCATTTTCTTTTATTTTTTGGAATGCTGTGAAGGTCTTTATAGATTTACTTATTCATGTCTATTAACCTAGAGAAAACTTATAATTATTGATGACTTCACATGAGTCATTTGTTTTTTATTGGAAGCATATTAAAATTATAAGTTTTGTTGGAGTTATATTTTTATGATTCACACTGAGGAATACATTGTTTCTAAAATTTCAAGTCCAAAATTATGTTTTGTGGTGTTTTCTTAATAATATTCAACTACATATGTAATTATATCACTGTAGTGTGAATTTATTTTAAAACTCTAATCAAAATTAATTATTTTAAAAGGCTAATTTAAAATCATTGATTTATTTGCTTGACTTAATCCATTATCCAATCACAGTAAATAGGATATAAATATTTCACCAGTTTCACAGATGTTCTGAACAGGATTGTCTTCACAGAAAATAGCAGCCTAGCTTACTACATAAAATGAAAAAGTAATCTTACAATTTTGTTTCATTTGTCTTCATTCAAGTATTCAAATATTGGCACCTCAGTGATGTGTAGTGTACCAAAATTAATATTTTTAAAGTTTACAATTATTTTTAATTACCAAAGTGATATTTATTAGTAGTGTAGGCTTGGACAAATATTTTAGCCTCCATTTAATAGTTAAATATTTTACTCACAAAGTAAATTTAATAATTGGAGCAATAACTTAAAAAAAATAAATTTTGAATATAAAACTCAAGTCATGAAAAAAGAGATGCCAAATCCTACATTTCCTGTTATTCTACCAGATTTTAGTCAATAATTCAATGCTGAAATTATTAAATAGGTATTTTGTGCAAGTCATTGGTAAAGCATGTTAGTCTCCCAAGGAAATGAAAGGCAATGACTGGGCTATCATTCAGTATAACAGCACACATACCAAAAGACTCTGAGACATCTTACAAAAGTAAGGTAAAATGTATTTAGAGTTAGTGGAGTGAAGATGACTGTAGGTAGAGAATAGGAGGCCTCTTATCATGAGACTCACTTTTCATTAAAGTCTGAAGGAGAAAAGGCATTAAAACACCAAGCAACTTCCACCCAAGATAAAAAGGTGACCTTGAGAAAAGATAAGTTCTCTTTACAGGACATGAGGAAGAGAAACTTGAGTAAGTGTACAAATGGATAAATTCGAAAGGATACTATTGAAAATGGAATTATCGCAGCAATAAATGACAAAATATTTACAGTAAGAGGAAATAATAATTTGAAACCATAATGAATAACATAAAAGATGTGAAGAAAAATAAATAAATAGATAAAAGATGTGAAGAACAGAACTATGAAATTTAGGAGAACACTAAAATTAAAAATAAAAGAAAAGAGAAGATATAGTGGAAGTGTTATGGATTAAAAACCGGTGGTCAACTTAGCACCAGCTGAATTAAATCAGCATGGTGCTGAGTGTAGATGGCCCACCTGAGGAAAGTTGCCAGCATAAAAAGAGACGTGGAGAGGAAGAGCGTGGCATTGTGGGTTCTCTAAGTGCTGCCGTTTGGAGCCATTGGTTCTCCTGGAGGAGCTCGTCATGGCTGGCTCCTCAATATGAATTCAGCCATTATTATAGGAGGAGCTTGGGACCTTATCGCTGAGAGTGGCTGCGGTTCACTTTTTGAGGAGTTCTGATCCTTATGTTGAGTGTCACTTCCTGGCTCTGGAGGGGAAGATGGTTGTTTTTAAACTCCAGGAGAAGTTGTCATGCTGGCTTCCTGGCATGTACTTGACTGTTCTTATCGTTGGAGGAGTGCAGGACCTCATTGTCACTGAGGATGGCTGCAGTACTTTTTGGGGAGCCCTGGTCTTCATTTGAGTGTCACATTTTGGCTCCACTATAGAACCTTCAACCGACTGGCACAGATCCTTCATCCTGCTGGCATAGACTTTCTAGCTTCCACTGCTGGCCTTTGGGCTTTCCCAGCACAGACTTTGGGGTTGTGAACAGACTTTCTGCACTTTCTTATGTTTAACACTGGGTAACCATCATAAATAATATTATAAATTCTGTATCCTGATTGTAATCTTTCTCCCTGCAACCCCTGACTACAACAGGAAGAGAAAATTTTTTGAAAAGAGGTGACTCTAATTCAAGAATATTATGTGATTTTGTAAAACTGTGATTAGGAATTGTAAACAACAGAAGCATCCTGTGTAAGTTATAGAATGGAAATGGCAATGTGGGGGACAGGAGAGAGAGGAGAAAAATGGAAAATCCAGATGTATTGTGTATGTGTACTATTCCCCATAAAGAATGTATATAGTACGTATCGCAAACATACTAATGAAAAAGGTGAGAATACTTAAAAAAAAGGAAAACTTTTAAATAAATAGGCAAATAATAGAATAATTATAGCACTTTATCAGGAAGAAAAGTCTAACACCAGAATTCTCTAGAAACATTTTGTCCCATAAATAATTGGAACATATTATATTTAGTGAATTTGTAAAGAAACACATGTGAGTCAGGATAAAAACTCCCACCAAAGCTGTTGTTTGCATGCATTGGCAATTAGCTCACATTCTCAAGAAGTTTAAAATGATTAGAGATGATTCCATATATGACTGTTTCATAAGGAAAAAATATTTTATGGAGAAATCCAAGAAAATCAAAATTCAAGTACTTATGATAATCAATGGTCTGTCAGCATTTAGTTTGATACTGTGGAATAGAAGAGCCAAGCCTGAACAATCAAGAAATTAGGTTTACAATACAAAACATATGCTTTATAACTGCCAGCAGTGAAAGACCACGAAATGTTTTGAAGGATAGAGAGGTTAGTATAAAGCGGCTAGCTTCTTCCTATTTCATAGAAGAACGTTGATAAATGTTTACCTAAAATTAAACCCCATAGTTAAAAACCACGATGTTCTACAAAATCATCTTCTTCCTTTCTTAATTTTAGAACATTATCTATCAGTGCCCTGCTTATGTGACATCCACCTTGTTTGGCGATCTTTGCAGATTTATTTATATTTTTCCTCCTAATTGGAGCAAAGCTAAATCCAAACTATTTTGCTACCTCGATCTGCTTTTCTGTCTATTCAGCTACATGGCAATGGGCCTCAATCTTTTCCTCATTGTGGTTATTTCTGGTTGAAGGATATACTGTCATATGATGCTTTTGTTTTATCTTCTAAAATTATTCAAAATTTAACAGGAAATAGGCCCAATTTCATTTTCATGTTACAAACAGAAATATCACTTTCTTTTTACTTATTTCTAACTGCAGTGCAGTAATTTAGAGCAATCAGAAAGGACAGCAGCCAATCTCTCCAGCTTCATTTTCTCCAGTGTCTAACACAGTAATTGTTTTGTAGTAAACCAGAAGTGATTCGTGATTTTTTGGTGATCATACACACACACGTCAGAATTAATGATGTACTGATGATTTTCAGGAAATGCCTTTGCTCTCCAGTAACAAGATTCCAGTTGTGCCAATAATAATCAGATCTTAATATTGCAACCATCCACATATTATCATAACTGAGTTAAATTTGCAGCCTTATCACAATCATGTTATCATTACTTCTGCCACGTAGTTCTTTATAAAGAAAATGTGCTAGCTGAGATTCAGTTTTACTCAAGCACCAATACCTCTAGTCTTCCTAGTATTTCTTTCATTTGTAATAACTAGTTATTGCACTTTTACTAGTTTCACGTCTTTTGAGTCAATCAGTGATGTAGATATTAGATGCGTGAAGGATGACATAATATGTTTTGGATTTGTTCAGTGTCTTTTCAGTAAAAAGGTATTGAGTGCTTGTTTGTACACAGGTGTCTTGGCTACTTTCTCATTGTTGGGACAGGATTACTGACATCCACAAGCTAAAGGAGGAGGGGTGTATTTTTAGCTCACCATTCATAGAGATTTCAGCCCACAGTTGGCTGGCTCTAAGGAAGGGTGGCATCACAGAGGAGAAACAGTCCATAGCAAGGCAGGCAGAAGACTACAAAGCGTCCGGATATAGCCTCTCTTTCCCTTTTAAGCCACTGAGGTGAAAAGCCTATTGGTTGGTGCCATTCACACCCATAGTAACAGTGAAATAACAATAGCAATAAAATATTTTATCTTTATAAAAAGGAAACTGATTTGCAGCAATATGAATGATGCTAGAAGATATTCTGTTGAGTGAAACAAGCTAGGTATAGAAAGATAAGTACTCTAATCTTATTTATGTGTGCAATCTAAAAATGTCAAACATACACATCAAAGAGTAGAATAGTGGTTACCAGAGGCTGAGAAGTGTGAGAAATGGGGAGATTGTTGTTCAAGAGTAAAAATTTACAGTTATAAGACAGATTCTGGAGACAATGAACAGCATGGTGGCTATATTTAAATAATAATTACATATTTAATACTTGAAAATTGCTACAAGAGCATATATGAAGCGTTCTCATCTCACTACATACGGTAACTGTGAGGTTCAGTATGTTAATTAGCTTAATTGTGGTAATTATTTTACTCTATAAATGTATATATAATTAATATTATACTGTATGCTTTGAATATGCATCACTCCTATTGGTCATATGTACTTCATTTATCTGGAAAGTAAACCAAGGGCCAAAATGATCACGATCTTTACTAAAATATTTGGAGACACAAGGCCAACACTGTGAACAGGAAGAAACACCAGGAAGAACACCGGAATGCTCACTTGCAAACTGCCCTGCTCTCGAATTCACTACAGCAGCTGTGGCGGAGGCTCAAAACCCTCACCACAGCAAGGAATTTCTATCTTTTCCTTTTATTCTCGCCTTTCTCCAAGTGCTCCAAAGCCGTTCCATGCTGAAATAGAGCGTTCGAAGTCATCTGCAGTTCCCAGGGTCACGTGATCTAGAACAACTGACTTTCAGGGTGATGCTCCCGGATCTGGACCCGCAGATTCCCAGCACCAGGTCAGCGGCTCACACCGGGTGCAGGTGGCGCGGCGAACCAGAAGATGCACCAGTTTCGCCCGCACCTGGAACACAGCAGTGTTTACCGGGACGTGGAGAACCGTGCACCGCACTGCTCTGCAGCGTTCGAGGGCAGGTCTGTCCTTTAATCCCAGTGACTGTGACTAAGGACTGTTTGGACCTTTTGGTGGTCTTTCCTCATGAATTACTGGAGTACCATGATTTCTAAATAAGATAATCCATTGTGTCACTTTTCAGTCTTTCCAGTATTGATAAAAGTTTGAGAGATTGAGATGGAAGATTGAAAAAAGCTGAAGTTCTGTGTCACACTTGTTTTAAAATCTCAAAGTCTATGTTTACAAGATTCCAAACACCAGGCTTTCTGGTAAGAAAAGGCAGAAAGAGAGAACGTGTCAAAGAAAAGTAGATAAATGTTACATATTTTGGAGATCACCAGTGGTCCCAGTAACAAAATACACTTATTTCATCCCAGTATAAATATGAAGTAGAAGGTCAGTCAGCTAAAATTGAATGCTGAGGTTCAAACTGGACAGCTCTGCTTATTCTCAGCAATGCATTTTTGGCTGTCATTTTATAGTCCTCAATCTCCCTATTTCCTAACGGAAACAATTGGATCTTACTTTTTCAAATCACAGAAATGTTAACATTTAGTCCTGGGCTAAAATTAACTTTTTCTGAATTAGTGTTGCCTTCATAAGCTAATTAAAATTTATATGAGAGCTGGGCCTGGTGACACAAACCTGTAATACCAGTACTCTGGAGGCTGAGGCAGGAGGATCATTGCAAGTTCGAGACCAGCCTGGGCTACAAAGTGAGCTCAAGGCCAACCTGAGCTGCATAGCGAGACCCTGTCTCAAAAAGACCAAAAAAAAATTATTTCCTGGTACCTTTATTCTAATTAAAAATTAGAAAACCAATCAGTTATCAACTTCTCATTAGAACTGAAGACATTCAGATTAGATACAGAAAACAGTGGTCATTCCAAGAGTGCCAAGTTACCCAAAAAGTAATTACACAGAAAAGATTTCATGTCTAGTGTGATGCAAGCCAGTCTTGCAGTTGCTTCGGTCAAAATCTTTGAAAATTCCTGGCTCTTTTTGTGTCCTCACATGCAGAGCCCAGTGTACAGTGCTGGCCTGACATTCAAAATGCATCCAGACTCCAACTACTTCCAAGCTCAGCCCTTCCGACCTTGACCCATGGCCGTCATCCATTGGTGGGGTTATAATTATCGTTTCTTTCCCTCATTCTACCCTTGCTGTCCAAGAGTCTAACATTACCACAGCAGCTGAAGCCTGCCTTCCAAAACAAGATGCATTGCTCACCTGCTCAAAATACCCTAACAATTTCAAATCTTACAGTAAAGCTCAAATTCTTACATTAATCTAACATTCCTTACATTTTAACCCTATTCTCCTACTTCTCTTACCTCACTCAACTCCTGCCTCTCTGCGTTCCCATGCTCTGCTCCAGCTATCCTGCATTCTGGTTTATGAACACTTCACGCCTCCTTTAACCTCTGGAAATTTGCATTTGATGTTTTCCCAGTTTGGACCACTTTTCTAGGCATCATTGTGATTTACTTCTCACATGCTTTAAGTCTGTCTAGGTTAGGTTGTCAGTAAGAGCATGCATGTGATGATGGTGGCCGAGAAAAGATGCAGAGTTCCCCAGAACTACATCATAAGAAATATTGAGTTATATGCCTTGCTTGCTTCTCTATCGTGTTATTTTTTTGTTCATAGCAAATATTATCATCTTATATTGTTTTGCAATGTATTTTGACCATTTTTCCTCTCTAGTATGAAAGGACAGCGAATGTGTTTTCAAAAACAGTTGTACCTTCAGAACTTACTTATATATGGGGATTAGCCTGAGTATTTCATAATGGATCATGGCCCAATTACTCTCTTCCACTCTCCATTAAACTATTAGATCAGGATTAATCAACCTTTACCATCTAGCTAGGTTTCTCCCTCTCTTCTGGCCCTGCTTACCCTCTGAGACCTCATATAAAAGCTGTGCTCATATCAACACCACAGCTTCTTGGACTACTTTGCAAGACACAGCGAGGTTGTAACAGCTCATGTGAATTACTCACTTATTATCATATCCTTATCTACCACTAAATCTGAAAACTTTGTATCTTGTGTTCCATGATGATGTCCAATGCAAACTTCTTCACTCCTTGCCTTAGGAAAAATATCCAATATTTTATTCCTTTCTTGATTTTTCTGTTGAGAGTTCCTCTTTCATCATTAATGTATTGTTCTATGTTCTTAGCTTACTCAAAATTGGTCCTTTCCCCAGCTGGTGGATTTCCCTCTAGCCCCCTTTCCATGTGTCTTGTGCATTTCCCCAAACCTAAAAAACATGATTCATTTTTCATACTTTGCCTGGTCCCCTACCTGATATTCTCAGTAGAAGACGATTTCTCTTATATCACAGTACTTTGCAAGTAACACAATTTTACTTATGTTGCATTATCAATACTATACTATATTTGTTTCTTTCAGTGTAGTACTGTTATCTACTAAAAGTGTTTTTATTCAGTTATAACATTTATGCCTAGAGGTATATGATCCATTATAGAATTTAATAAGTATTTGCTTAATAAAACAATCTTTCCATAAAAATAAATGTGTTTGCATTGCTCTAATGTCAGGTTTGTTTTGTTTTGTTTTGTTTTGTTTTGTTTTGTTTTGATAATAGGATTTGAATCCAGGACTTCTCACTGAGCTTCACTTCTAATCATTTTTAAAAATGTGATTTTTAATTTTAGCACAGGATCTCACTATGCTCCCTGGATGGAAGTGGAACTTGCAATTCTCCCACCTCAGCCTCCCAAAATGCTAGGATCAGAGGCAGCTGCCCCCACACCTGGCGCGGTAAGGGTAATTCTGTGCAACAGCTCTACTCTACCCGCCCCCTGCCCTTTTGCTGTGCTGTGGTAACTTTGTGTAGTGGTTCCCTGCTACACTCTCCACCCATGTCCTGGGACAGTAGGATAAAGTCAGCCTCCATCTGGAAAAATCCAACATTCCACCAAAACTTTCAGTCTTTCTCATCCAGACTTCATTTCCTCATTTCAAACTTCGGTTCCCCCTGACTTCTGATGCATGCCACCTTGCCACCCAATTTTCTAAACACATTCTAGATTTTATCTGCTGAAACTTTCTACCTCAGAAACTACATTTTTGCAGTAGTTTCTAATTACTACTTCCTGTATTTCCCCATAAAATTCTGAGAACGCCAGCCCTGTATCTTCCAGCTCATTTGTATCATCAGCTCACTGACTCTGTTATACTTCCTCTAGTTACCTACTTGTCTTCAACTTTTTTTTTCTCTACAGATTAGATTCCTTAGTCAATGGTTTAAATTCTTTCCTCACAAAGGCTTAAACTCTTTAATTTCATTGTATTTCTCTGAGTCCAAAGATATAAAACTGCTACCCCCTCTCTAACCACAGTCTAGTATTTAAGATTTATTGGAAATAATAACATTAATAGGAAACGAATACTGCTTAAAAAAAAAAAGGTCAAAATCCTCTATCCTGCCCTTTACATCTTCTAGAAAACCTAGTTCTATTCCTAAATTAATTACTTCCTTTTAACCTACAACTACTCTTTCTAACATTTATGTTTAGCTAATGTATATTTAGTTATTCATGTGACAAGTCGGTCATCATTTGCTTTAGAAAGCTCTTGCAGATACGGATACCAAACAATGGATTGATTTCTCTTGATTTACAGCAACTCGTCTTTCTCTTTGTATAGTTTAGAAGTTTTTGATTGCTAATTCATTGCTTAACTCATATCAGAATTAAATCCCCATGAGGAATGTTATTATATTTATTTCGCAGGTGTACTATATAATATATTTAAAATGTGTTCAGAGTTTCATATCTTCAATGGATTGTCTTGACCACTTCTGATAGTTGAAAATGCATGAGTTCAAACCTGCTAATTTTTATTCCTATTTGTGCCAAAGATGTTTTTAGACTTGTTTTGGTTACTTTTTTCTCCTTGCTGAGACAAACACCTGACACCAAAATGAAGCAAGGAAAGGTTTAGTTAGCTTACAGTTTTGGGGTGTCAGTCCATATCAGCTGACTCCAAGGCAGGGTGGCATGGCACTGGGGCAACACTTCAAGGCAGCAGCCAGAACAAAAGAGGGCAGCCATTCATGGCGGCTGCAAGTGGCAAGGGCAAACCCTGCCAAAGAGAAAAAACACGGCCCCATTCTGACCTTACGTTGTATGTCGGTTCCACCCCTGGGCGGGTGCAGAACTCACACTGCCAATCCCAGCGCTAGACAAGGAGTCAGTCACAAATGCTAGATTCAGCCGCTTCCATGACTACATGAGGCTTGAGGGGGGCATCTATATAAAAACTGTAACAAGACTGTTATGGTTAATACATTGTGTCAACTTGCACAGTTTAGAAGTTTAACTGAGAGACTCAGCAGGGAGCCAGGGTTCTTACTTTGTAAATATCCTCATCCTGTGCAAAGAAAGACAAGGACATTTTGTGTTACACCCACCCTGAAGGTGGGGTGGGGGGTGGCTATGTACAATGTAAGGGTAGAGAAGAGGCTTGCTTTTTGCTCTTTTGCTCTGGCTGCTGCCTTGAAGTGTTGCCCCAGTGCCATGCCACCTTGCCTTGGACCCAGCTGATTATGTACTGAAATATCCAGAAACTGTGAGCTAAATAAACCTTTCCTTGCTTCACTTTGGTGTCA
>RJWT010018426.1:0-15000 GCA_004365215.1 Cuniculus paca
TTTTTTTTTGGTCTTTTTGAGACAGGGTTTCACGATGCAGTGCAGGCTGGCCTTGAATTCATTTTAAGCCCAGGTTGGCCTCAAACTCAAAGTGACCCTCTTGCCTCAGCCTCCCAAGTGCTGAGATTATAGGAATGTGCCACCACACCCTGCCATAGATTTTGATAATTGCTGAGGGTTACTTGGCTAACTAGTACAGCTGCAGTAGAAATACATGCCTTTTGTCTCAAACTCCTAAACCAGTGGTGGCAAACCTATGGCATATCTGCTGCAGCAGACACACAAACTGAGTCACCCCTGCAGCTGAGCATTCCGGCATAATCGCAGTGTTGCCGCTTTGGGACAAGTAAGTGGTTTTGGATTACAGTTTGGGTACTTGGTCTCTAACGGTTTTGCCCTTGCTGTTAGCTGTTTCAATCTTGCCTTTCCTAAAAGAATAACCAGGAATCCATTTTCCAGAGGATTTCATCTTACCACATCCAACTATTATACTAATCTCTAATTCAAATATCTTAACAAAAAAAAAAAAAAAAAACTTCGACTTCTCTATTTCGCTGCTCCCTTCACTACTTTTCTCCCCTACAAACCTGGTGGAGCACAGCAGAGCTCAGCAGCAGAGACCCAGTGAGGAGCTCCGTTTCACACTTTGTTTGCACTGCCTTCGGCACGCAGGGTCAGGCAAATGAGAGGCAACCACAAATCCCCTATTTGGCCACTTGTCCAAAGGGAAGGTGAAAAGGTTTAGTGGGAAAAGTTTGACATTTTATCCTAAAACAAATATTAGAGATTAGCTGTGGAATTAAATAATCCATATGTACACAGTCTAGGGAATTAACTCTATCTGAAATGGTGGATTATTGCAGAAATTGAAACCAAGCCCTTAAGGCACTCCTTTTACTTTGTTCTTTGTATTTTTTTAAAATGAGCTCTTAGATTATTTTGCCTATTTTGATGGCTGCTTTTCAGTATGTTCCTAGTCGGTATGTATTTGTGCATTGCTCTAGCTGGTTTGAACAATTTTTTAAACAGTATTCCCCTGATAGCCCTAGAAGCAGACAAGTATTACTTGAAGGGGAAAAGGAGGTTTCTAGTAGATTTGAGAGTCACAAGTGAACAGAAGAAATTTGAGAAGTATAAAATACTCCACAGACTGCAAATCCTAAACCAAAACATGACTAACAAGGTTTTGACAATATAAAAATTCCAATGGTTTTTCTCATATCTTTTTGTGTCACTTTTAGAGGCATATTCTTTTTCTGAATATATGACTCACTTGTCAGGTACATAACATACATGCAGTTTTTACTTTACAGCTTTTCCAAATGAAGCCATATCTGAACAAGCATTTGGAAAATTAAGCCAAATGGAAATAAATATTATGTTGTCCTTAGTACCTCTTGGCCTTTTGAAAGGTCAAGAAATTATTTTAATGATGGAATTATAGCTCCGAGATGTATAAAAGCAGTAAGAGTATCTTCCTCCTTAGTTTAGCATTTGTTACAATTACTTGATGTATTGCTGACAGGTTTGATAAATTCAATTTGTCTTTATGACTTCAGTTTGGCAAGATGGTCACAAAAGCAGCAAAGTCTCTAGAACAACATGGGTGAGTAGGAAATCCACTAAAAGTCTGACTCATGTATTTTTTGCCCAACAGAAATGGCACATGACACCAGAAGCACACTGAAGCTCTTACGTAGAAAGTTTTACACCTTTTAAATGTTACAGAAACTAAAAATAAACTGCCTTCATTGCAACATAGTTTTCCACTGTGAAGGATTTTCAACAATCGTATTAAGTTCTGTTTTGTAGTTTGAGGTAATTAAATGATCTGAAGAGGAGATATTTCCCATGACTGTTTTTACATCCACAGAACTGGAGCCCAATGTCCTACAGCAGCACTTCGTGGCCTCCTGTGGTGGGCAGGGTAGAAGTTTTATTGTTCTATTATGTCCTTTTCTTACCAGCTCTGCAGGCCTATTTGGGTAACGAAGAGCTGAGACCCACTGCTGCATACACTCATTCTGAAATTGGGGAGTAAAATTTACATGCCAGTCAGTGATTAAGAGTAAATTCAGTGTAATGGGGTCAAGTATAAATAAAATAATAGCCTGTCTGAGCAGCATCTATTACCAGGCAAGTGTGGTGTTTCTGGTTACTGCTGGGTAGAAGTCTAAGATTTATGGAAGACTCTTGGATGGACCATGAATCAGTTTTTGATTTATTCCTTTCATTAATAAATGCTTTGACTATGAAAGAGTTCTCCTTGCTGGTGAGGTGAATTCTAAGTCAGTTATATAATTTCAGTTTGCATTAGAATTATGTAAAAGGTTTTTAAAAACACATATTTCTAGGACCCACTCTCAAGGATTTTTATCCAGAATGCCCAGTGTATTTTCCAAGAATACCTTGAGACCCCTCCTCTAGATTACTGTCCATGTGTAGCTTAAATAATTACTCCTCTAACGGGTAATCAGTGTTAGAAGACATGTGTCTCAATATGCTACATACTATTTGATCAATTGCATGAGTTCATTCCTGAAGTGATAGCAAAGACTGTCGATACCAATGTTAAGGATATTCTATATGTGATCCAAGGTATAAATATTCAAACTTACTTAAAAAGTCATTTCTGAGGCCAAATATTTTTCACGGATCTCTCAGTGCTCATTAACCATGCAATGAAGGCACCTTAACAAGGATGGCAAGATCTTCGGAATTTTTAGACTCTTATTTGTGACCATTCCGTGTTCTGTGCAAAGAAGTTTGCAATAAAATAAAAAATAAAAAAGTAACAGTAATCTCAGTATGATAATCCTTCAAGAAGACACCTAATTTTGTAAGAGTCAAGAATCCTGAGAATCTGAACTAAAGTACACAAGCTACTATCGCATTGTGATTGTTCTAAATAGTGTTCTGAGAGAAAAGTCAAAGGATGTTACTGATCCTAGACTGAATTCATTCTCACGGAGTAGTCGGTATAGGGGGAGCGTCCCTGTCCTATTTAAATACAGTAATATGTGCATTAAATGAATGTTGGTAAATGTCTCACTCACATTTTGTTAGGAAGTTTTAATATGTATTATATTGGTTGTAGTGGCTATACAAATTTTGCATTAATTTGTTTGTATATTATATCCCTGTGGTGAACACTCAAGAAAATATGTGAGAAATATAATCACTAGTATCATTTAGAAACAGAGTTAATATGAGTAAGTTGTGAGATATGGTACAACAAAATCACTTCATATATGTTATTTGAGACATGCTAGGACTAGAACAAGTTTCTAAATTAGCTTCAGGTTTTCTTGCCTTACAGATGAATAATATAACTAAATATTAATTTTTATTGCTACTTCCCGTATAAAATATTTATGCTATGCAGATTTTCATGTTCGAATATTTCTTTTTAAATTAATTTAATAAAATTTTTTTCCTTTAAAGCTCCTGATTGCCTCTTATAAAATGATGCAATGGGTAGAGGTCATTTCACCAGAGGTAAAGAACATAAAAAAGAAAAAATTGTTGGGAGGAAAATAAAGGATTTTGTACACAATTTCAATTCCAGTCTGTCCAGAAAAAGGTTCACAGAAAGAGCTAAGCAAACAGTGAACTTCATGTAATTCTGGAGACAAGAAAGTAAAAATGTGAAGTAATCCTTTAGTTTATTTATTTTGTTTTCAGGGAGAAATATTTATGGAAATTGTAATTCAAGGATCTCGAACGTGAAAATTATGACATTCCTTCTCTATACATTTAATAATGAAAATTGTGATTCTGCAAGAAATAAAGGCAACTGTTCAACCCTTGCTTATTTTATAGGTAATTTGAGCTCCTGGTTTTTCAAAATGTCACTTTAATAATTACTTAATTTACTGTATAATATAAATTCTGAATAGGATACTAAATTGTCAATTCCTTGAAAAACAGTATTATATATCAATCAGAACTCATCATTGTGTCTTGCATTTAACAAGGGTTTAACAAATCTGTGTTAATATTCTGGTGATATTTGCAGTAGACAGGCTACTGGGCAAACTCAGCATTTCATTCTCATCCAGCTACCTGATTACCAGGGTGTACTTTCATCATTTGTAAAATGCAAGAATGAGAATAAACAGCCTCTAAAGTCCTTTACTTCTAAAATCATACGCTACATAATCAAATGCTGTATAGGAATACTGCACCCAACACAAAAATACATACAAATCCATTTCAATATAAATTGCAAAATTGTGTTTCACATAACCTCTTCTCATTTCGGGTCTTCTCTTCTATATTCTCACTGCATCCAGTCTTCTAACTCATCAAGACCACCAGTCTCTGCTCTAAATCTCTATGTTTTTTGTTCTATACAGCTCAAAACTCTTGGAAAATCATTTCATCCCACATTGCCAAAGTGCCCTTCAGCACCTTACGACTGGATCCACGCAGGCATCCCTCTTTTAGCTCAGGTATCACAATGCTGACAGCTGTTGGAAGAGTTACAGTGACCTG
Organism: Cuniculus paca; assembly: GCA_004365215.1. Lineage (NCBI taxonomy): Eukaryota > Metazoa > Chordata > Mammalia > Rodentia > Cuniculidae > Cuniculus > Cuniculus paca. The sequence continues at coordinate 4,498 of RJWT010018426.1, forward strand.
CATGATGCTGCAGCTGCAGGTGTGTGGCCAAGATGCTCAGATGGGCCTCTGATACCAATCACAGATCTTTCTACATGCTTCTCTCCTTTAACACCTTGGCTATGTCTGACCTCTATCACAGTAAGCCATTTCTCTCCCTTATAGCAGGTGATCTAGCCTTCTCATTGGCAGATAAATCCAACAAGCCTCACTTAATTTCCTACTCTCCCACCAATAAATCCAGCCTTGTGTGTTTTTCTCTTACCTCTGAGAAAAACATATCTCACTGTTCATTCACTAAGCTTTCTTATTTGAAATTTATCATGAAATCTAGTTGAGTCCACCTCTTAAATAACTCCTAAACTATCCACCCAGCCTGCCTCCCTACTTACACATTGTTAGGGTGGACAACATTTCTTCCCTTTATTCTTTTGCTGTGGCTGAGTTCTTCGGTACTGCCAGGGTTAACTAACTAAACCAATTTTTACATTGCTGAACAGTGAGGATGCCAGTTCTAAACTCCTGATTCTTCACTGGAAATCATTAAATGGTGCTCACTGTGTAAAGAATAAACCCTTCAGTAAGTAGTGTGTAGAGCCTTCTCCAGGATAAGGATTTTCTTACCTTTAATTCCAACTTTTGTCTGCATAAAGATTAACTGTCACATATTTCAAGAGGAAAAATGAACTTACTTCAGCTTGGAGTCTCCCTTCTTAAATCATCTCGATGGAGCCTTCTTATTGCATCCATTTGACTAAATTTAGATTATAAGCAAATCCTAGAAGGTCCCATCTTTCCATCTTCCAAAGGATCATATGCTTAGATTGTAGTCATTCTCAGGGCAGGAGTCTGGCCTATTTCATTTTCATATCCCCATCACACAGTGCCTTTGTACCTTGGGCTCACAGAATCCCTGTGGATGGAAAAAAAGATGAATGAATGAACGCTATTTCACATGTACCTACTTAAACATATTTTCAGTTTGGCAGTAGTGAATTAGTATGACACAGAAGGGAGGATGCTGCATTAGTTATTTTTGTCTTCGACTAATGGGCATCTGATATCAGTTGCCTCATATATAGAATAAGAATATTATGAACTCTGCCCTAACTGTTCAAACAGGAAGATGGAAGTGAAAACTCTATACAAATGTCAGTTATATATGACTAGAACATCATTTCATTCTTTTCTGAATTAATTATTTTGCATGATCGATGACTGGTGAACAATAACAGTTAGTTTATGAACTTCCAACATTTTAATCTCTATTTCATGAAATCTAACCAGTATTATCAAAGCATTTTTATTTCAAGAGTGGGTTTCTGGGGTAGCCTTTATGTAAATGTCTATGCTATAACTTTCTTTTTCACAGACACATTACATGAACCCCATTACTTCTTTGCCCAATTATGTTATTTTGAGACTGCTTTAATTTCTGGGAATTTTGGTTTGGTTTTGGTTTGATTTTTGTATTGTATTGTTTTGTTTTTGGCTTTGTCCTGATTTCATCTGTGATACTCAAATGCAGTGAGGCAGGAGAGGAATTACTCATACTAGCAACAAACCTTTACACTTAATTATGCTTGACAGTTAATCGAGAGAGAAAGAGTCAGGGCAAGGTTGCTCTCATCTGCATAGGTTCCAGAGATATGGCTTTCCCTCGGGCCTGTCTGTTGTGCTCCTATAGCTACTGTGGGGAACACTGAGATGGGTACCCTGGTTCCTCTTCACAGAAAGATCTATTGCTTAGCTGTGAGGGGTGCACCTTGGCCATGGCAATCTGTGATACAAGACCTCTCTGGTGGGAAGAGGTCACCCAAGAGCTTCATATTTGGTTGGTTTCATATTTTCCTAGTGTGCACTGCAATTAAGTATCTCTGATTGTCTATTCCTGCTCCTCTATCCTCTTTTCTTTAGTGAGTATTGGTCCCCAGTGAATATTCAGCACACTAAAATCTATTTTGTCTGTGCTTTTGAAGAACCCCACGTGCAATAGAGTCTGTCCTAAAACAGCTGCTACCTGCTTCCTCCGACATTAAGCCCACTGCTGAATCCATTGACAGCATCATTTAGACATGGATCTCTCCCTATTCCCACAAGAAATGAAGATTTTGATGGAGAAAAATCCTCTAGTGTTCAGTACTGTCCTTAACACCTTGATTTCTCAAAGAAAGTCTGGCCCCACATGCCCTGGAGAATAATTCTTTCATTGTGCTCAGGTCAGCAACACAAGCTGGCCAAAGCAGTTTTCTGCAGGTCATTCTTGCTTTCTACTTGCTTGCAACTTCCCCTATTCAAGAAAGTCCAAGTCTCTCTAGTAGCCTGGAAGATTTAGTTTGTAAAAAAGGAAAATATAATGATAATAAAAGATACATTGAGTTTTTAATAAATTATCCTAGAGTTTGAAGTAGGAGGATATCAGTATAATTTCCTTACTTTATAAAAAAGAATCATGGCTAGAGATTGGGGGTTGAGTGGGTTGAAAGGAATGGAGACAAAGACGTCAGATATGGAACTCCACAGTAGCCTAGGAGAGGGTTGAGTTTAGACTCAACCACAGAAGTAACAGACGTTCAGATTTGGATGCTGACAACAAATGATCATCTAGAGTTAGGGGATGGATTTCAGAATTTCAAAAGGAGGAGCAAGTCAAAGATGACTAGTGTGTTCTGAACTAATGAAAATATGACCATTAACAGAAATAGAGGCACAGAAATTAGAACCGTTTTGAGAGGGAAGAGAATGAGCTTAGTCATGTGTTAGTCACCTTTCATGATTCAGAGACACAATATCCAGCACCCTCAACTTAGAAAAGGTTTCAATCCAGGATCGGACAACTCCAAGGCTTCATTCATGGCAATGGGGACGCAGAGCATCTGAGAGTGTCTGAGAGGAAGGGGCAAGGAACCGAGACTTAAACGCCAAGGCCATTCCTCCATGACCCATGGATTCACACCTAGAAATGTGCTCCACCAATGCCTGGGGCAGATCCCAAAGCCGATCAAGTTGGAGCTCCATCCTAACTGCACTGTGGAAAGGGCAAAAATTACAGTAGGCAGTGGAGGAACAATTGGATGGGTAGAAGATAAAGTGAGTGTCAGAACTGCACAAAGAGAAGTACTGCTGAAGCATAAGGCTTGCCTTCTTTCCTTCTCTCTTTCTCTCCATCTCTCTCTCTCTCTCTCTCTCTCTGTCACTTCCTTTCTCTCCCTCTCTGTCTCTCTGTTCATATTACTAAGGATAAATCCCTATGCATGCTAAGCAAATGTTCTACCACTGCGCAACACCCCGGTTTCAGACTTGCTTCTTTAAAGTGCATGATGTGGAGGAGGAAGTGTTTTTGATCAGCAAACTTCACAGTTGGTGGATGAAATCCGTTGATAGCCAGCTCTTTCTACTTTCTCTGCAGCTTTAGCTTGTAAGTAGGCAGGATACAAGAAGCCTCCTGAATTGGTACTGAAAGAGGAACAAATTAAGCAGACAGTACATCTGAAAACAAAACAAGTAGATAAGGAGACAACGTTGAAATTTGGCTGTTGAATTCCTCCAGGGAGCAGGCATCCAAAGACCAGCCTCACGTGGTGCTGCAGGAAGTGGTAGCGCCTAATGGGAGGTCTTTAGGGTCACAGGGGCGATGCCCCTGATGGAGATTGTGGGCCCTTGCTTTTTCTTTGCTTTCTTTTGCTTCCTGTTTATAAGGTGAGTGGTTTTGCTGGCTGCACCATCCTGCCATGAAATCTCCCTCTTCCCAGGCCTGAAAGCTGCAGGACCACTCAGTCATAGACTGGAACCTCCCAACTGTGAGCTAAGATGAGTCTTTTCTCTCTGTAAGTCATTACCACAGTTATCTCTTACAAAGATGACTAACAGAGATAGGTGTAAGACTGAGAACTAAGGTTTTTTTTTTTTTTTTTTAGTTCTTTAAAGAAAACACTCCAAATAAAGAAAAGAGACTCATTGTTTCCTAACCCATCTTCTTCTCTCTGGAGAAGAGAACTGATAAATATTCTATTTCATCATGATTTGGGATCAGTTTAAGTTAGAAGAATGGGATTCTGTAATCCTTTGACTTCATTATATTAATGAAAGGAGAAAGCTTTTGACCCCAAGTGAAAAACTTCTTTCCTGTCATTTAAATATTAGCCATTAAATCTCTGCTTCCAGGAATCTGAAGTAAAAACTCCAAATCTCTTGGAAATATTTGTAAAGCACACTTTTTATGCCCAATATGTCTTCTTACTTAGACACAGCATATTATAATTCAGTGATTTTCACCTAAAATATTTACTGTCATACAACATCTATAATGTAAGTGCTATTTTTAATACAATGTTTGAGAAAAAGTTTTGGATTGTTATAGTATTTTAAAAGATAATATTAATTGAGCACTTACATGTCACTTGATTGTCTTTTCTTGCCTTGTATTACTCATATCTAATCTTTGAGTGAGATCTAATTATTGTGTCTATTTTACAGATGTGAAAAATAAAAGAAAGACATTTTAACTTTTTCTTTCGAAGTCACATGGCTCGAAAATGTGGAAGACAGGATTTAAAAGTAAAACTGTCTGATTCCTAAACTTTTTATTTTTATTTGCTGGTGCTAGGGATTGAACCCAGGGCCTCATGGGAAGTGCTCTACCATTGAACTATAACCCCAGCTCCTAACTTCAAAACTTTTTATTTTGACTATATAGTATGCTGCCTTCTTTCCATGGCTCTATTCCCTAAATTCAGACATTTTAATATAGATTAGGACCCGGCTTGGTGGTGCATGTTTACAATCCCAGCACTTGAGAGGTAGAGGCAGGAGGATCACCATGAGTTTGAGGTCAGCCTGAGATACATAGTGAGTCCAAGGACAGCCTAAACTACATGGTGAGACTCTGTCTCAAAAAAAATTTATATATATCTACATATCTATATAGATACATAGATAAAGATAGATAGATAGATAGATAGACAGATGGAAAGTGCCAGAGTAAATTGTGAAATAAAGGCATCAGTTATTTGTCGTGATTGTTAAAAATCAATGCAAATGAAAGGAATAATTTAAGAAATTTTCATACTTTGTGACTCCCAAAATGCAGCAGGTTTCAGTAAAACTACTTTTTAAGGAATGTATATGACTTTGAGACATAACGAGAATTGACTCAATTAAAAAATGTGTCCATTACAAAGAGAAGTACAAAATCATGAATACGGGTAGATAATTTTTAGGAAGATTTTAAAAAGCAATTGCTTTATAATTTTTAGAAAATTTCTTAAGCCATTAGATCCTTATTCTAATTTACATTAACCTGAAATTATTTGGCATATTACTCTTGTTTGTGATTTACTTGAATCTTACTTTTTCAGTAGAAATACAGTTTGACCAGGATACTTGTTGGAATAGGATAAATTATAGCTATAATAATACCTATCATTTATAGAGAAATTTTAATTTGTGATTTTTGTGCTATTTAAAAATTACTTTTTAAAGTTAAAATTCTGTTTAATTTTTTAAAAAGTTAATTAACACTTAATTGTACACATATATGGCATATATTGTGATGATTCAATTCATGTATGTGAAGTATAATGGTCAATTAAGAATTAGCACTTCCATTTCCTTAAACGTTTATTTCATAAAAGGCAGTTCTGAAAGAATTGAAGCTCATGTTTAAATGGTCCTTCCTGTTTCATTTGTATACCATTTTGGATAATAGGAAATTATTAAAAGTAACACTTTTAAAATTTTCAATCTCCTAAGTAACTAATTTCATTCTGAAATAATTAATCAAATATCTGAATACCTTTAATCCAAAACTGTGGCACCATGCTTGTGATACAGGTCCTGTATGTCAGTGGAAACACATTGGAGAACATATTTTGGAGTTGGAAACTGCCTTAGTCTTAGTAATATCAGACTGTGTTTTCATTTTTACAAAAAGACTACACTGCATATATTTTAAAAACAGATCGAGTTAGTTCCTAATCTATTGGCAGTGTGAGTGGATGGGGGTGTGCTCCACTCCATGGAGATATTCTGAAATCCAGAAGACTGTGATTTTCACAATGTGGCATTGATATTCATTCATCTGGTAGATGGGAGAAAAAAAGCCATAAGGATTTTGAATGAGATATTTCAATGAACTGGGCAATTACGTTGTGTACATCACTTTCGTTCACTTTCCATGAACTAGAACCCAGCTATAAGGAGACCTCTTACTTCAAGGGGAGAGAATATGGTTATTAGTGTATTTATAGTGATTTCCATCACAGACAAAGTTATTAAGTCCCAATATTTTCATTTTTACTTACTTCCTGGTGGGGTGTGTGTGTGTGTGTGTGTGTGTGTGTATGGTTTTGGGGCTTGAATTTGGAGCCTTTGCATAGAATTGTATATCCAGCCCTTTTTAGTTTTACTCAGTTTTAGACAAGGTTTCACTAAATCACATAGTTTCCCAGGCTGGGCTCAGCTTTGCAATCCTCCTACCTCAGCCTCGCGGAGTGCTAGAATTACAGGCATGCGCTACCACACCAGGCTACTTCCTGTTACCTTGGGCATACTGTTTAAACTTGCTGAGCCTTGCTTTCTTCATATTTTGTGTTTTTATTAAAAGAGTTAAATGTGATTTGTCTAGTGTGCACTTGGCTACTGTTTGGCAATAGAAATATTCAGTAAATGGTAGCTATTTTCTTTTTGTGAGAAGACTCTCAGATACTTTGCTTCAAGTATTATGATAACATCAGAGCTGGGTGGGTATGATCCAGGGTCAGAAACTAATAGATAAATTCTTAAGAAGGACAGGTTACATTTTAATGAAAGATAATCAATATGCTTGCAGCCATATATGGTCATGGCAAGTATCTAGTTTTGCAAGACCGGAAACATTTTAAGGGCAAATGAGTGCCAGAAGTGGTGATAATAAGTGGTTCTCATCTGTGTTGTGGGGAAGGGATGCATACAGTTTGAGAACTGTAGGTTTTGCTAGGTTGGGGTCTGGTGATTACTGCTTTGAAAGCTTAGACTATAGGAAAGGAAACCTTTGCTTGACAAAGAAGCAAACACTATTCCAAGTCTTCTTTGATTTCCTTAAATTAATGTGCTCTATCCTGCCTGTGAATCTCTAGATACTTTCCATGTAGTGATATCTCCCTCAGTTACATACATGCATACATGCCTGTATACACACATTTGGACATTTCATGGCTTTCAAAAGATATGTACAACCATTTGTAGTTCTGTATGAGCACAGAGGAAGGTAATCAAATTTCCAAATATATTTCGATACTGGATGAAGGTGAGGAATGGAGGTAGAAGGAGAACAAAAAGAACAATAGATAACATTGATAAAATGACTTCTGATTGCTGGAAGATGGGATATATTGGAGGAAAATGTTTAAATGGTACCCATATTACTTCAACATTGCTAATTATGTTCTCATTGTTAGCCCCCGGTAAATGCATCCAACATCATAACTTCATGTTAATAATTCATGGCTTATTTTGCGCCATTTTCAAGACAGAGAATTTCTTGAAATACACACACAGATATGCAACACACACAATATGTATTTCAAGGATGCTAATGACATTCACTTCTTATTCATTTAAAATTAAAGTTAAATAACACAGAGAAATGACAATAGTGACAATAACAACACTGAAACTCATGCTACAAGGAAAGGGTATTTGCCATTTGAAGTGGAATAGAAACTCTGTGGCTAATGGAACCATGCTGTAACTCACTTGAGCTCTACTCCAGCTGCATACATCCCTGTGGTAAGTAATAATTACCTTCAACCTCCCTGATCTGAAGTAATCCTTGCTACATGCGTTCCTCATTGTGAGTGATGAGGCCCACTGTTTGCTGAGTCTAAAACCAAATGATCTTTCACAAGCAAAATTTAAACTTGAAATAGGATTCTCTGACTCCCAATTCTAAGTCTATTTTTTTCGTGTACTTTATACATTCCCAAATCAGGTTCAGACTGGCTACAGATGGTGCTGGTGTGTAATGAGAAGGGCTCCGAAGCTGCTCCAGCTCCCAAGGGAGGTTTCGGTAATGGAACTAACTATGTATTGTCCACCTTATATACTAGATTTGATTTTGGACTATTTGCCCAACTGTGTGTGTTTATTTCTCAACACTGGAGGGCTTCTATTAGCTGCAGGCTGATTGAACATAGACTATGGCATAAGAAGGAATAGAACATTTTTCCCCCTGAATGTAATCCCCTTTCCTTTACTGACAACTGAGTAATACTTGCCATTGGAAACTGTTACAAATAATCTGATATTTGCAGTCATTAGTAAAAAAAGAATTGCTTTGATCATAGGGAACAAAATAAGCATTATATTTTGGATGACAGTGTTTCAGAACTTTGCGCCTAAAACTTGTGCATTCAAGTCCCAACAAAAAGACTGCTAGCATATTTTAAAGCTGAAAATTACCTTGTTTCAGTAAATCGAAAGATTAATATTTAAGACCTCATAAATTTTGCTCACAGAGCATAGCCAAATATTATTATCATAACGAAAACAAAAACCTCAACTCAGCAAATTAGTCAACAAAGACCACATGGAAATTGACATTTTAGTTTCTTAACTAATGGAATCATTTGTCATTTTACCAAAGCAGTTCATTATAAAAATAAATTAAGAATAAGTAAATTGCAGTCATAGCAATCATGATGAAATTATTAGTAATCACATTTACTGGCGTAAAAGATTTTTGCATACTTCTCAACAGCAAAAGTTGTAAAACAACTTTGGAAATAAACATCGATGTTGTATCAAGGTTTATTTTTTAATTACAAAAAGCATGGTGTAAACAGGGAATAATGTTGCTAATTAAAAAAGAAAAAAAATGTTATCCTTCCCCTTGAAATAGACACAAATTCAACTGTGTGACTCTAATATCAGAATGAAGGAGATGAGAAATCTCTCTACCACCTTAAATAGTAAGAAGAAAATTAGAAAGGAGAGACCAGCTCATGCAGTTTCTAAATAAGTGAAAAGGAAATTACATTTCTCTGGGTAAATATTTACTTCCTAAAGCGTGCCAACAAAAGCTACTATTTTAGAAATGAGACATGGTAGTAACTAACTTCTACTTAGTTGATTTAATTGGAAATGTGCTGTTTTTCCTTTTAAGCCTTTGATTGAATTGTAGAATAAGAAATTTCAATCTGATGCTCTAATTGCACTTGGGATCTCGTATCCTGTTTACATATATATTGATCTGTGAAATGGCCTTCTATGTATTGGTGTAGGCCATATTAAGAAGAACATCTAACCCATTTTTGCTGTAGCTTACACTAGTAAGACATGTGTGCTTCTGTTTTTTGTTTTTTTCTATATTTTTAAAGTAATTTTTATATTTAACTATTTGTTTTACGCAGATAAGCATGTCTCTGACCTGAGACTTCAATCAGCAAAGTTTTGAGTGCAGAAATGTAAAATAAAAAAAATCTACTTTTAAAAGTTCATAAAATGTAATTTATATGTTCACATGCAGAAAAAATATAATTGCTAAAATTATTTTTATCTCTATGATTATACATAGAAACATTTGTTTAAATGGCTATTTTTTCTTTTTTTCTTTTTTTTGCAGAATGGCTATTTTTTCTAGTGTGTTTGGCTTTATGAATTGCTACCACGAAAATAAGACTTTCCTTTCAAATTTGCTTGTCCACCTAATTATGTATATGAAGTAACAAAGACTGCAGCTGTTCTTGTTTTCCTTTACAAAAGTGAAGCATTTGTGATGTTTTTAAAATAGTAGCAATCATAACCATATCTCTATTGTTATGCTGTTTTTATTTCACATTAGAAAAAGACAGTATTAGACTTACCAGACCTGATCGTGTTGGGCTAAGATTTGGATTTAGAAAGGCTAGGTTCAAAATTGTTTTCAGGTGAAGTTAGCAAAAGGCAGTGTTGCTACCTGACAGTGAGAACTGCCTAGTGCTGCCTAATGAATTCCACTGGACTTGTTACCTAAAATGACACTGAAAACTGAAGAAGAAGGGAAGGGTCAAAGGACAAGAGGAAAGAACAGGGAAGGACGATGGTGAGTGTAAAATTCCAGGATGCTTTTGGGATTGGGTCATTGATAGCAAACATGCTTCTAGGGTATTCCTCTCACTTACAGTCAGTTACAGCTGTTTCTTCATCTATGTTAAAGCTCACTGGAAAACTGTAGGAGTCCGAAGGCATCTTAAACCCTTTTTAAATTGTAGAGTTGTGTAATAGCTACAGGACAATGCTCAGAGGCTTGAAATTCATACCACTTTCCTGTTAGTTGGAAGTGGGTAGTAGGGGGATAATTTATTTAATATATTTAGCTTGTAAATAATACATATGTATATAAATTGTTTTTCTATAACCAATCATCTAAAGGGAAACAAAATGTGAAACATCATAGTAATACTTTCCCACCTTATAAATCTTAATATTTACAGATTGAAAAGAATATTGAAATATAAATTGGTCACACATCATCATAATGTCATAATAGATGAAAATGAAAGTGTT
>RJWT010018427.1:0-18873 GCA_004365215.1 Cuniculus paca
TAATATCTTGTAGATGGCAACCATGAGAACTGAAAAAAGGAACCATTCTGGTGACTCAGACTACCACTTCTTAGTAACTACTAAGCACACAATTAACTAAAGCCCAACTGAGTTTCTTTCCACTGAGTCCTTCCAAAGAGTCCAAAGATGTAAAGGCAGGGATGAGAACAATTTGCATTCCCTTTTTTTCTAGGATTTTGTTAGCTATCAAAGATTTCATTTATAACCAGTAGCTTTTTTTTTTCATGTCAGATGAGCAGTGAGCCAACACCGTAACAATATTTGAGGGACTCACATCTCATGCATTTGTCATGAATACCAGTTATCACACCCATAAATCGAAGGATCAATTAATTGCTTTTAAATGTGCAATTTCAGTATTCTAAAACTGTGTACTTGTGATGAAAGAATAGAGACTTGCAGGTCCTTGTGTCAGGAGAGCAGGCGGAGGGACCATGAAGAAACAGAAGCATCATGAAAACTGGAACAGAGTTGATTTTGGTTTAAAGAGGACAAAACAAACACTTTGCTAATGTTTCATTTCTCTGTATAATTTATTATTTTACTATTTTCTTGCTGACTTGATCAGAGTCTCTTGGGAGCCTGGTCTGTCATTATTACATATACATCTGCTGTACGTACCTTGGAACACACTGCCTAGAGATGGGCACGTGAGAAGCCACTTGCAGATAGATTAGTGCCATAATTCATGGCCTCTGCCATGAATGGTTTGGTGTCCATGTTTGCAGCCACTGCTTTCTCTGTTCATCTTGTTGTCACACCTAGAGCACATGGTCTTGTCCTCTTCTGAACATCAGCAAGAATAATTGTGCATGGGAAGTGTTTTATCATGTATTATGGACTGTCAAATGCAACCAGTTCACAAAAAGCAGAAAAAGAAGACAAACTAAATATCCAATTGAAGGAGAAGATAGTTTTAAAAAGCAAAAATTTGGAATAAACAGGAAGAGTGAAACAGATGTTCCTATTTATCTCGAGTCATTTTAGAATTGAGTTCCAGAAGCCTGCTAAATAATGACCAGGGTTCTCTAACTTGAAAACTTTGCAGATGCCCTATCATTTATATTTGTTTCTCTTAACCAACATGATACAGTAAAATAACTCAAGAAAATTTTACTGTTCAGCTGTCAGAAATGAGCCATTGAGAATACAAATTTAAACTATAGTGGTTTCATTGTACCAAAGATTTTCGAGTTTCTATTAATTTTTACTTGAGTTGATTTGTATATTTAAAAGTCACATTATATAAATGTTGCTTTATGGATGTCTATGAGCTATAGTAAGCATGATATGGATAAATTATTTACTATTCCAGCATCTTCTAAATGGTCAAATACAATAATGCCTCAGTTCATAAACACTTCTGTTCTTGAACAACTCGGCTTGCAAACAGCATTGTTCAGCAAAATTTTGCCCCTGTTAGCAGACTCCACATTGGTTGATGAACACAACTGTGGCCATCTTCCCCACACAAACCCAAATGTAGTCATCTTCCCCAGAATCATGGAAAAAATTAAGTTTGTGAAACGAGGTATCACTATACACAGATACAATTTTTATCCAGGAATAATTCTAAACAAATGTTGAAAAATTGGTGTTGAATTCATCATGAAGGCACAGGGAGTGGACTTCTATGATCATCAGAATCTTAAGATTTACTGTCTCTTTCCACTATTTTTGAAACTGATTAAGCGACCTAAATCTGAAGAATTGTGATATTAAGTAGGCACTTGAGAATAATTCATTGGTATGTGCCATTGTATTTTGAAAATGGTGAGAATACGTGCCCATCATGCAGCTTCAAAAATCTGGGTAGAGCTATACCTCTACCCATTTGCTACACAAATTCTTTTGAAGCAAAATCCATATATCATTTTATTTCATCTGTGTATGTGTATACAATTTTAACTATTATTCCCAGTCTTACTTCCTAGGATTGAATTATTTATGAATCATCAAAGACACAAATTTCTCAAAAATTGTTTTTGAATGATAGAATGAATAAAAGACTTATTGAGAATTTGCCACACCTTGTGCCAACAGCTTTACATGCACTTTCTCACTTAACCCTTAGAACAGCCTGTACAAGAAAAACAAACTGTGTTTCTCTACACTCACATTCAGCACTCACACCATTTCACCTCTAGGCACCAAATGTTTGGGGTTTTCTCCATACCAAGCAGTTTTTTTGTGGCTAACAACTAGGTGTTCAACAACTTAATTCTGACACTTTCTACCACTGAGTATGCAAAGTCTGGTCAATGTTTTTGTCAGGACCCATCGATAGCTTCCTGGGTCCACCAACATCAGCCCAATACCGTCTACTTGCCAGCATGTGCAGGGTCTTTCCCCAGAAAATCTTCTCCTTAGCTACTTAGAGTCTCTCCCTGTCTTCCTGATAGAACAATTCTTGTTAGCATCATGATGATCATAGCTAGATTCAGCCCATCTCTACACTGTCTTAGGACTTCCATCGTCACTACTTTTCTGGACCCAGCTGTTCACCTCAAGACAGTGAGTGCATCAGAAGGTTCAGTTAGTGGTTTTCATCACTTTTGAAAATAAAAATGATTCTTCCAATGAGTATCACCCTTACATTCCCAGAGTGATTTCCAAAAAAGGCCTCATCCAATACAGAGATTCAGTTTTCCTTGCCTATCTACCTGACCATATGACTAGGGGAATTATTGAGCTTTCTGTTGCAGTCACAGATGACTGAGATAATCAACTTATTAGATGAAAAGAGTTATTTTGGCTTAGTTTTGCCCGTTTTGGCCTAAGGTTGGCTCTGTTGCTTTGGGTCGGTGGCAGTACATTGTGGTAGGAGCACAATGCTGAGCAAAGCTTCATTGTATTGCCTGCAAGAGAAAAAAGGAAGAGCAAAGGACTGAGGTCCCTCTGTTCTTTTAAATGGCATGCTCTCAATGACTCAAAGACTTCCCATTAGACTTCATATCTTAAAGGTTCCACTCCCAGTAGCACCATGAGCTGAGAAACAAGTCTTCAACACATGGGCTTCTGGGGACATTCCAGATCCAATCTTTAACTCTAACCCATGCACTAAAGCCCACGAGTAAGTGAACACTCAAACACATGTGCTTTTGTCATTGCTCAATTCTTCCATTAATGTTAGAAAAATAGGATGCAGTTCAGCCCATTGAGACAATTTATTCTTATTGTTTTTCAACCATACTCTTTACATTCTTTGGTCTTAATGCAGTACTTTTCCAAACAGGGAACACTGTTCATCTTGGAACTGTCATCTGCAAATCAAGCAATACTTTCTGGGTTGATTGGGAGCTGGTTATGATGCTGTAGTTGTGGCAGGTGCTGGGCGGTTTCCAGGAAAGATTACTTTTCCCTGGATAAAGTGGTGCCTCTTTGCATTCCCTTGGTTGCCTCATCCTGTATAAATCCTTTCCATTTTATCACAGGACTCTTCTGAGTGTTGCCTTCCTTCTTAGAGTGTTTCTCTGACATATCTGAAAAGAGTGTTTCTTGTTTGTTATCCAAGGCATTTTGTATACTGAGTTTCACGGTTGTTTTACATTTTAAATCACCAAGACAGTCTCAATTAATACCCAATAGAAAGCTAGTAATTGTCTCTTAGATGATGTGTACCAGAGACAGCATCTAGAAATGTTCTGGTCCCAAATCCCAAAACTTACTGCTGGGAGGTGCTCATCAGCTTCTGCTATAAAGTCCGAGTCTGCTTGAATGTGAATCACTGACATTTCCAAAATCGCCTCTGACAAGGACTCCCATGGACCAAAGACCCTGAGAGAGCTACCACTTTTCTTAATTCAGACGTGGCCTATTTTTGTTCAGCTCCTCACTCAGTTATGGCTTTCTTTCCATTCTTTTCATAACTCATAGTATTTCCAGATTTGAGATGTGCATTTTTCAATATTAAAATAAACCAGTGAAATCTTGGTTTTGTAAAATCTGATTCCAAGTGTCAATAGCATTGGCAGTTTTCAGTTGTGTGTAGAATGTTCCAGATGCTTCTTGCCCAAGTTATTGTTAAGAATTTCATTGTTTGGGCAGGGTGTCATTCCTTTTTAAAAATTATTATTGTTCAGATTATTGGTACCACTTAGATTTGCATAATGATCACATTCATCATAGGAAATTTGCACCTGCACATGATGTATCTTGGTTCTTCCTTTTCTCCCATTTCCTTCCCTTCCCTTCAACCCTTATTACCCTCCTTATTTGCAACTTGTTTCTATTTTATTCTTCTTTTCTTGTTTTTTTCTTTTCCCTTCCATTCTTTCCCCCTTTTTTCCTTCCCCCCTCTTTCTTCTATAGTTCCCTTTTCCTTTCAAACAACTTCTTCCTATTCAAAATATTTATTATACATTTTGGCTCTTATTTAAGCTTTCAGTTTATTGCACCACAGAGACAATATAATATTTACACTTGTATGTTCAATTTATTTCACTTAAGATTCTCAAGGTCCATCCATTTAGCTATAAATATCTCAAGTTCATTGTTCTTTATGGCTGAGTAGTACTCCACTGTATAAAAACCACATCTTTTTCATCCATTCATCAGTTGATGGGTATTTTGGTTGTTTCCAAGATTTAGCTATTACAAACTATGCTGTTATAAACATGGATATACATGTATCACTCTGATGTGATGCTTTTAATTCTTTTGGAAAGATATCAAGAAGGGTAATAGCTGAGTCAAATAAGACGTCTAGTCCTAGTTTTATGCGGAATCTCCACACTGACTGTGGTTGCACCAGTCTACACTCCCACCAACAGTGGAGAAGCTTTCCTTTTTTCCCACATCCGTGCCAGCATTTGTTATTAGTTGATTTCTTAGTAATAGCCATTCTTTCCAGAGTGAGATGGAATTTCAGCACTGTTTTAATTTGCAACTCTGAATGACCAGTGATGTTGAACACTTTTTCATATTTTTCTTTTTCTTTTTTTTTTTGCCATTTATACTTCTTCATCTGAGAAGTGTATTCATCTCAGATGCCCATTTTTGAATTGGATCTTTAAATTTGGGGGTGTGTGTCTGATTTTCAATTCTTTATCTCACTGAGAGAGAAATTAGGGAAACAGTCCCTTTCACAGTAGCACTGAAAGCAAATGAAATACTTAGGAATCAATCTGATTAAGGAAGTAAAAAAAAATCTTTACACTGAAAACTTCAGTATTCTGAAAAAGGAGATTGGAGAAGATATCAGAAAATAGACAAATACCTATTGCTTTTTTTTTTTTTTTGGACAAGTATATATTCATTGAGAGAAAGAAAGCTTCTGTCTACGGGACAAAAGGGGTCCTGAGTGGGTTGCCAGAGACTGTCTTTTCTAGGGACTTTTATAGAGTAAAACCATGAGGTGAGACGGGTCCACGATGTGGAAAACTGGGAACTCACAAGGCAAATGGGCATGAGGTGGGACAGAACTATGGTCAACCAATAAAATTAATTGTTCAGGTAAAATTGACAAAATTGTTCAGGGACAAATGGGGAAGCAAGTCATGTAGCAAGCAAGCACTCTTACAGACCAGTGACTCTTCCTGTAGGGGGTTGAGATGGTGACTCCTGGCTTCATCCATACCTATTTAGAAATCAATCCCTGATGTTTATACTTGGTTGCATTCATTTTGATTTTTGTCTTGAGATCTGGCCCACAGCAGAAGGTGTCTGTCTCCTCCAAGGTCACAAGACATCTGATCTTTTGCGCTGGCTCCTTTGAAAGCCTAGCCCTGTCTGACTGCCTATAGTATTTCTATCTAACTCAGCTGCCTATATTTTATTTTATTTTATTTTATTTTATTTTATTTTTTGTGGCACTGGGGATCGAACTCACGACCTCACACTTGCCAGGCAGGCGCTTAAGCTACTGAGCTAAATCCTTGGCCCTAACATTCCCCCTCTGAAGAGGCAACCTGAACTGCCATGAGGGAGTATGGGAGATGACCAATCTGACTTCTTCAGGCTGAAGGGGGATGTAATTGTTGAATGGCAGTCAGAGATACTCTGCAGAGGTTCTAAATAATGACCCCTCAGTAGATATCAGGCATTTTCATCTTGGGTAGGTATACAGCTTTAAGTCTGCAGGAGACAAAGCCAAAGAAACAATTAAGTATCCATGGGCCAAATAATAGACTCAACAGGATTATTATTGTTGGGGTATTCCAGCACAATAGAGAAGCAGAAGGTACCAAAAGGAGAAATTTATTGGGGGCTGAGGACATGGAGAAAAATATCCAACTGGTGTGGTTCAGCTACTTCCTCTACCAAATATGGAGGAGGTGGGGAATTATATGACCCCTGACCAGAAGAAAATGGCGCTTGGGGCGAGCATGGTTGACGTGTAACAGACTAATGGGAATTTTCTTTGCGCACACGAGAAGGGAAGGAGGAAGTTGTAATCAGGGCTGAAGGGGAGGGGGGGGTAGTGGTCAGGCTAGACCATCACCATAATGTCCAGTAATTTATATTAGGACAGAAACCCTTCAATTATGAATACAGTTAACAAAGACTTACCAAGAGGAGCTGGAATTAATTCCTATAAGGATAAAGTCCAGGGAATTTTAGAATCTGACATGTCATTGATTTGTCATCTAATATCTTGAACAGTTATTGAGATATTAGCAGAAGGATGGGGGATGTACACACATTTAGTTCTTACAATTGCATAAGTACCTCCTGTGCTGTTGGAATGTCTAACATCATCCAATTTTAGAGGATTCCCTGTCTCATTAATTTTACTTATTTATTCAGGAAAGAGAGACCAACTGTGGTGTCATTTAAAGCCCACTGAGTATAGCTAGTTACAGCCTTGATACATGTCCTATAACTTTTTTCTGGATAAGAGCTGGTGGATCCCAGTGAAAGGAATCTAAAATAAATCTAGCATATTCATTATTGTTTTATCTGTATGATGCCTTGGGGTTTGGCACCTTCTTAAGTAACAACAAACTAATCAAAGCATGTATAATCAAAGTATGTATACAAAGGTATGTATAATCAAAGCATGAGCATTAGAGCTGACAGGTAAGTTTAGAAACTGCTTTTAAGTTATAGCAATTGTAACCCATTGGCTCTTAGGTCCTCTTATTACAGGCAGCTGAGTGAGTTAGAAATATTATAGGCAGTCAGATAGGGCTAGGCCCTTGAGAAAGTGGACACAGAGGGCCAGATGTCTTGTGACCTTGAAGGAGACAGACACCTCCTGCTATAAGCCAGATCTCAAGACAAGGCAAAACAAATACAACCACACCCTAAGTAGAAACATCAGGGATTGACATTCTAAATAGGTATGTATGGATTACCTTGACCATCCCAATTCCCTATAGGAAGAGTCACTGGTCCTTAAGAATGCTCACTTGCTATGTGACTCGCTTCCCTATTTGTCCCTGATTTGGTCAATTTTACCTGAACAATTAATCTTATTGGTTGATCATAGTTCTGTCCCACCTCATGCCCCTTTGCCTTTTGAGTTCCCAGGTTTTCCCCAATTTGGACCCATCTCACCTCGTGGCTTTACCCTATAAAAATCCCTAGAAAAGCCAGAGTCTTTGGCAACCCACTCGGGACCCCTTCCGTCTCTCTCCCTCTCAGACAGAAGCTTTCTTTCTCTCAATAAATATATTCTACTCATAACCTCTGTTGTTCCTAAAATTCATTCTTTGATTTTAGAGAACACGAACTCGTGCAGAACATCTAGTAGGTTGAGAGTTTCATTCCCCTATATCACTCTTACTGATGGAGTCTGACATTTTGTCATAAATCCCTCTAGTTTTAGTTATAATTATCTCTAAATTTGATAACTTATGATGGAGTTAGAACCAGATTAATACATTATTTTGATGAATGAAAGACTCTCTTCTTAAGTTTTTATATATGAACAACAATATGTATTGTATTTGTAAAAACCAGTCTCAGCATCATTTTGACTAATTGAGAATATATATTACAGCATTTAGACAAGATAAAATCTCTCCAGAATTAGAGTCAGGCTTTTAGGCATAACTAAAAGGAATGAGTGAAGAGACAATTATCCCAATTGCAGTTTAAGCAACATATATTTTGGTGACTGCTTATTGAGGTACACTGCCTAGAACAAAGACCAGAGTTGAGAAGGACAAAGGGACATGTGCCAATGTTCAACAACCAACTGGTTTTTAACCTCTTGTCATGATTACTTAGGGCTCCTCTGCAGGAGATGACAATCTGGCCAGAGGTAGGAGACGAGTGCCCCAGGCTCTTCAATTCTACTGAACCAGCTGTTAGGATGGGTCTGAACTTTGGGGCATTGGCCTCAGAGGGCAGTCGTATCTCCAGTGGTCAGCTTTGCAGTTAGGGCATGGCTCGGGGGTGGGGGGCCTCCTAAGGCAGTCCCTCTTAAGATGACCTGGCTTGTGGCAGCGATATCAGGTAGGTTTAGTCTTTGTTGAGCTCTTCTTGGAGCCCTGAAAATCAGACTTAGGGTCTGTGGTTTATTAAGGCCCCAAAAAAGTAGCCATTTTTCAGTCTCTTTGTTTTCTCTCTTTGGCTTTCTCCCAGTCCCAATTATAAAAGGAAGGAGTTTTTACTAAAAAATCAAGTGAACTATCTGGAGCAAAGCTATCTTTTGCAACTTTTTCCTAATATCTGGAGTTGATTGGTTAATAAAAATGTCTTTAAGCAAAATCTGTCCTTCTATTGAATCAGGATCTATGGATTTATGTTTTATTAGTGTCTCTAATCAACGATCTAAGAAGTCAGATGGGTTTTCAACTTTCTCCTGAAAAATAGGTGACAATTTAAAGTAACTAGAAGGCTTGGTTTTTGCCCTTCTTAGACCTTGGAGAATACATACTGAAAATGTCTCCTGTTCAATCTCCTATATTGTTGTCAGGCCACTTGGGGTCTCGAGTGGGGACTGCTTGTGCCCCACTGGGAACTGATGGTTCCCCTGGCTGTCTGTCTTCTGGCCTTTTAACATTAACAGTATGATACTCATCTCCAAATGCAATAGCAGCTTATAATGCTGCCTGTCTCTCACTAGAAGTCAATGTCTGATTTAAGAGTAACATTACATCTTTCCAGCCTAGCTCCTAGGTCTGAGTAAGTCCTCGAAGGACCTCAATGTACTTGTTGGGGTCATTTGAAAATTTTCTGAGGTCTAACTTGATCTGTTTTAAGTCCCTGAGAGAAAAAGTCACAAGAATTCTGGAAGTCCCAGATTGTCCATGTACTTCCTGTAAAGGATATCACCCTTGAGGAGCTCGTATAAAATGTAAATCATTCCCTTACTAGCTGCTGTGAAACATAAACAGCTGTTGCAAACTGCCTCAGCTTACTCTCTGAAGGGAGGGGTAGCCTAAGTAATCTAAAAATCCACTGAAAAGCTTAGGTTGAGTTCCTAGTCTACTAGCAGAGAAATATGATAGATAAATGGAGATTTTTCTGAGGTCACAAGCCAACGTCCACTGAAGAACCTTTGAGGGACCAGAGTCACCCTGGCCAGGACCCTCAGCAGTTCTCAGCTTCTATTGACCCAGATAACCAAAGGTCAATCTCCAGAAAGGAATCCAGCTGTCTGTCTGGTCAACATTCAATTGATTCCATTGGCCACTGGCTTCATTGGAGATTCATCAAACATACTGGGGAAACCCATCCTCTGCTTTGAAGGGTGGCAGCTGTTATAGGAGAGATTAACTAGCTGGCAGAGTGACCACCATTTGTCAAGGTTCTATAAGGAATAGTTAAAAGCCTGAGTGAGATCATTAACTAGTTTTAAAGTCCACAATTTGAAAGGTTGGAGAACCTCCTTAGCCTAGAGGTGTTTAGGTCCCATAAGTGTGCTGCTTTTGGAAATAGCCCCTTCTGGTGTCACCCTGAAGGCAGTTCTTTTCAGAGGAGGATCAAAGCCAGTCTGTCTCAGTGAAACCTCGCCTCCAAGTCTTAGAGACCAGCCACCAGCCTAATGCCATTTAAATGGTGGAAAGAGCCCCAGTTTTATTGTAGGCATGCATATTTTCTAAGTCTGAGCTAGATTTCATTTAAGAAGACTCATTTTATAGAAGTTTATATTAAAGTCTACCGAGGGTGTTCTAATATTATTCTCTCTAGTGCTATTCTCTAAATATAGTCAAGCAAGGAGTACCAGTAAATTTAGCTACTAATTTGAATGCAACATGTACAAGAACAAAATAAAAAAATGCCCCACTAAAGAGATGTCATAACCTTCCCATGTTCTAACTTAGATTTATCATTATTTTAACAAAACTGTATAAGAGACAAGGCAATTAAAAACAGATCACAAGCAATTGCCATAAGTAATTATAAGCAACTGGCAGAGACAAACCAAAATTTGAAACATAAAAATTTGTTACCTAAGTGAGTCCCAGTCCAGAGTCCATGAAACAGAAACCAACTCTTACTTCTGTCCAGTGATCTTGGTGGAAGACCTCCAAATGATACAGGGGGATGAAACTCCCAACCTACTAGATGTCCGGTACGAGTTTGTGTTCTCTAAATCATAGAATGAACTTGAGGAACAACAGAGATTAAAAGCAGAATATATTTATTGAGAGAAAGAAAGCTTCTGTCTGAGGGACAGAAGGGGTCCCGAGTGGGTTGCCCTCTATTGCTCTTCAATAAGAAGGATCAACATAGTAAAAATGGCCACACTTCCAAAATTGGTATACAGATTTAATGCAATCCCAATCAAAACATATTTAGTACACCTCACAGAAATGCAGAACACAGTCCTAAAATTCATTTGAACCAGGAGAGACCTAAAGTAGCAAAAAAAATTCCGGGCAACAAAGGCAAGGCAGAATGCATCACAATCCCTGACTTGAAATTGTACTATAGAGCTACTATGATAAAAAGGATCTTGGTACTGGCACAAAAACAAAACAAAAACAAAACAAAACGAAAAAAAACCCTAAGAATCAGTGGAACAGATTAGAAGATGAGACACAACTCCAAACGTACTCAGCCCAGCTTATTTTTGACAAAGGGGCCAAACTCATTCCCTGGAAGAAAGCCTCTTTAATAAACATTACTGGAAAACTGGCTTTCTACAGGCCAAAGACTAAAATTTGACTCATGTGTATCACCATTCACTAAACTAAAATCAAAAAAGATTAAATATTAAACAGAGATCTAAATATTAAAACAGAAATACTAACTCTGCTGGAAAAGAGAATCGGTAGAATTCTTGAACACAGGTGGAAGCAAAGGTTTCATGAACAAAACCCTGACTGCATGAGAAATACTACAAAGAATCAACAACTGGGATCTCATCTTAATAAAAAGCTTTTGCACAGAAGAAAAAATCTCCAACAGGGTAAAAAGGTAACCCATAGAGTGCAAAAAATTTGTAGTCAGTTGTTCCTCAGACAAAAGTGCCATGCCTCTCCTGGATTTATTAGCCAGCTTTACTTGGGCACGTGAGTCTCACTGCATTCAAATCAGGCCTAGCTTGACCTTCGGTTTCTGATATTACCATATCCTCAATATAGTATGTTATTGCACTGAGACTTTCATCAAGTCCAAATCCTTCTGACCCAAATTATGACAGTCACCTGGTATATTCGACATAATCAGGTTACGGCACAGTAATGTAAATTGGGATCCTTTCCACGTGAAAGAAAACTGAGCTTGGTTTCTTCTGAGATTCAGATAGAGAAGAAGGTGTTTATAGGATCAAATACTGAGACCAGCAAGTCTGTGCATTATAGGAATGTGCATTGTAAGAAGAAGAGAAGGGAAGAGGCATAGAAAACATATTCAGCGAAGTAATTGCTGAAAACTTTCAAAATTGGAAAGATATGAACATCCAATCCAGGAAGATCACAGGAATCCTGATAGATTCAACAACGACAACAAATCTCCAAGGATATAGAGTCAAAATGCCAAAAGTACAAAAGAGAGAATTCTATACTGATCAAGAGAAAAATATTAAGTTACATGTAAGGGAATCCCCATTAAACTTCTGAGAAGAGATCTTATAAACCAGGAGAATGGGGTGATATATACAGAGTCTCAAAGGAAAACACCAAATAAGGATATAAGATAAGGTTAAATTATCTCCATTTGGAGATGATAAGGTTAAATTATTTCCATTATCTTTATTTGCAGATGACATTCTTTTATATAGACAGAAACCTAAAGACTCCTCCAAGAAACTGTTAGGAATGACAAATAAATTCAGAAAGATTACAGAATGCAAAACCATCATACAAAAATCATAAGGTTTTTATACATCAATAACAAAATTTCTAAAAAAACAAATCAAGCTACTAACTGCACTTAATAGCTCTAAAAATATCTAGGAATAAATTAAACCATGAAAGTGAATTATCACTACAATGAAAATTACAAAACATTAATGAATGAAATTAAGAAGACAAAAAAATTGAAAGACGTATCATGTTCATGGGTTGGAAGAATTAGTATTGTTAAAATACAATATTCAAAGCAGAACAGATTCGATCCAATTCCTATCAAAATACCAATAATGTTCTTCATTTTAACGTTCTCCTTAAAATTTATAGAGAACTACAAAAGTCCCTGAATGGCTAAGGCAATCTTGAGTAAAAAGAACAAAGCTAGAGGAATTGTAATACCTGACCACCCCCAAAATACTATAAATTGGTAGAAACCAAAACAGGATGGTACTGGCATCAAAACATAGATAACTAGAACAGAAGTCAGAACTCGGATATAAATCCACATATTTACAGCCAACTAAGTTTCAACAAAGACGAGAACATATATCAGAAAAAGGAAAATCTTTCAATAAATGATGCTGGGAAAACTGGATATCTCTATGCAGAAGGAAGAAAATAGAAACTATGTCTCATCATAGTTTTTTGTTTTTGTTTTTGTTTTTTTTTGTACTGGGAATCAAACTCAGAACCGTGCACTTGCTAGTCAGGCACTTATGCCACTGAGCTATATCCCTGGTCCTCTCACCATAGATTTTTAAAAATCAACTCAAAATGTATCAACAAAATAATTTGCAAGATCAAAAATTGTGAAACTTCTAGAAGACAATATTGTATAGGAGAAATACTTCAGGACATAGGTCTAGGTAAAGTTTATTCTGGATATGAGCTCAAAAGCAAAACTTTACAAATGAGATTACACCAAACCAAAACTTAAATAACAACAACAACAAAAATCAGAATGAAGAACCTACAGAAAGGGATAAAATGTTTATAAACTATTCATCTTAAAAGGGATCGACGAGGCCTGGGGATTTAGCTCAGTGGCCTAAGTGCCTGCCTGGCAAGTGTGAGGTTATAAGTTCAATCCCTGGTGCCGGGAAAAAAAAAAAAAAAGGGATTGACATCCAGAATATATAAAGATCTCATTTTTCAGCAGGAAAAAATTTCTGATTTAAAAAGTAGTTGAATGACTTGAATAGACATTTCTCAGAAGAGAACATATAAATGGCTTACAAACATACAAAAAACAGTCAACATCACTAATTATCAAGGAAACGCAAATTAAAACCACAATATCATGTCTCCTCAGTTAAAATGAATATTACAGAAAAAGACAAAAAGTGAAAAATGCTAGTGAGGATGTAGAGAAAAAGGAACTTGTCTACACTGTTGGTGGGAAAGTAAGTTAGGACAGCCATTATGGAAAACAGCAAGGAGGATCCTGAAAAATATTACAAGTAGAGCTATCATGTATCTGGCCATCCTACTAGTGGGTGTGTACCTACGGAATTGAATTCAGCATGTCAAGGAGACATCTGCACCAGTGTGCGCACTGAAGCACTATTCACAATGGCCAAGATATGGAATTAACTTAGGTGTCCATCAATGGAAGAATGAGCAAAGAGATGTGAGGTACTATACCACATTTCTGTGTACACAAATACATAAAGCTAGTTATAGAAGGACTGTAATTAATTGTCACAAGTACTTCCTTGTTATTTTGTTATGAATATTTGTGTGTATATTTCTTTAAAACTTATTTTATTTCTGCGTGTATTTTATATTTACATATAATACATAGACTTTGTTTTCTTCCCCTCTTAACCCCTTATCATGTAACGTAAGATGTATTGACTTTGCATCATATGATTTAAATATTGTTAATTTTACATCACTGTATTCAAGATATCAAAGAGAAGAGAAAACATCATCTAAGAACTTTGCATGCTCTCCTAGCAATAGGGTTAGTACATTTTTGGTTTTACGTATGTATCATGTTAGGGTATCGTCTTGTCATTGTCTTCAAAGCATGGTTTAATGAAGTGCTTATGGGTTCCAATCTGATGAACCTGAACTTTAATGATTAATTTTATGTGTTAGTTTGGTGTTGGGGATGAGATTAATATTTAAATTGATGAAATTTGCGTAAGTGATTACCTTCTATAATGTGACTGACTTCCGCCAATCAACCAAAGAATTGAATAGGAAAAAAAAAAGATCCACTTCCCTGAGCAAAAAGTAATTCTCCAACAGATTGCATTTGGACTTCATCTGCACCATCGACTCTCATAAGTTTGTCTATGCTGCAGCTTTTGGATTCCATGGTGTCAATAATTGCAGAAATCAATTCTGTATAATAATAAGTCTCCATATACATAAACACAAATATACTTACATACATACACACACACATATACTAGTAGCTCTGTTTCCCTGGAGGCCCCTGATTAATACACAGGGAATGGTAGATGCAACCTACTTTCTAATGGTTCAGCAAGAAATTAAACTTTAAAAATACGGCAAAAATACTAAGAATCAGTAAATCTGGGTACAGGTATATGGCAGTGTGTGCGTGTGTGTGTGTGTGTGTGTGTGTGTGTGTGTGTGTGACTGTGAATTGAACCCAAGGCCTTCACCTTCAGTTATATCATCAGTCTTTTTTATTTTTTATTCTGACACAGGGTCTCATTAAGTCCCCCATGCTAGGCTCAAACTTACAGCCCTCCTGCCATAGCCTCCCAGAGTGCTGGGATTTCAGGCATGTGCCACCATGCTCAGCATGGGAATTCTTTATAATATTACTGCAACTTATGTGTATGTTTTAAAATTATTTCAAAGTAAAATGGTGAATATATGCAGCAGATGGCTATTTACTTTTCAATTAACAAAATTCCAGGATGATCCTGATTGACATTTTGCATAATGGGCCATGGTTTCTTATTTTAGATTTCTCTGAATCCATGAGAACCCAAGTCAGGCTAAGGCTTAGGCAAGTCACTGGAGGTGGGAGTGGGGGCAGGAAGCAGAAGTGAGTCATACAGAGAAGAAAAGCACAGTAAGAGAATGCATGATGAATTGATGGACATCCAGGACTCACTCTTGCTGGTGGCCTGTGGCAGCCAGTCTCCAAGATGGCCCCCCCCGTCTCTCAGATGATTCATTTGGGGGAAGCCCCATGGTGAGGAGCCTTATGTATGTGGCAAGGCATCTCCTCAGTTGAAGTCATCTATCAGAGGTCACTCGAGTTTGGAAGCAGGTCCTCAGATCCAGTCATGCCTCAGATCACTGTCGCTTTGGCTGACATGTGCGCCAAGGACACCTTGTGAGAGATTCCAAGGCAGGGCCACCTAGCAAGGCTGCTTATGCTTCCCAACTCACAGAAACTCAGACATGAACTCAGACATGCCTAACATTTTAAACCATAGTTTGAAGCAATTTGTTGCCCAGCAACAGGCAACCGAGATAGGACCCTTTGAAGGACTGTGCTGAACATACTTGAGAAACATTCCACCAAAGATTGGGAAGTTGTGACACTGATCCACACAATCTGACTCTTGCTGTGGCTGACAGTTTCTCCTGGAGAACTCTCAAGATGGACACTGAAGGGGAGATGCTGTCAGGGCGCAAGGCTGCTGAACAAAATCAGAGGTGGGCTTAGGGGAGGTAGAGCAGAGGCGCAACCAAGTGTTTGCTGAGGAATCTAGATAGTTTAACACTGCAGGACAAAATCCATACTTTATATAATGCGAACCTCTCTTTAGGATCAGTTTCATCTTTATTTATTTTGTTAGTCTTTCAAAGTCTGCAAAATTCATCTCACAGAGACATGACCCACCTGGGTATGGTAGTACACACTTGTAATCCCAGCGCTCTGGGAAGCTGAGACAGGAGGATGGGAAGTTCAAGTCCAGCCTGGGCAACTTAGTGAAACCCTGTAAACAAACAAACAAAAAATGGCTGTGGATGTAGCTCGGTGTGAAGGTCCTGGGTTCAATCCAATCCCCAGTTCTAAGAAAGAAGAAAAGACAAGGAATGCAGAAGAAAAGAAAGAAAGAAGGAAGAAAGGAAGAGAAAGAAAGAAAGAAAGAAAGAAAGAAAGAAAGAAAGAAAGAAAGAAAGAAAGAAAACCAGAATTTTAAAGACTATTTTTCTGATTAAAAGAGCAATGTATTAGTGAAGTATTTTTGAAAATAAACAAATACCCAAAGAAGGGGAAATTTTTTAAAACAAAAAGAGCAGCATACACATTTTACCACTGTTAAAATGTTGAGGTATTTTGTATGCTGTAAAAATACATATATATTTTTATTCAGAGCATATTGCCACTGTCTCAGAGCCCATTTTTATTCACAAATACACGGAGAAAAATTTCCGGTGTGAATGCGATACCACTTTAATACCTAAATCTTAAACACATTGTTCAGGGAATAAAAATTACAGTTTCTCAGGTTCAGTTGTGTTTTCTAGTGTGAGAAAGTTATCAGATAGACCTCTGGGCAAATTAGGGTGTTAACATCATTTTTTAAAGCAACTCTAAATAACCCCTATCTCCTGACCTCTACAGGGGCAGTTGTAAGAGCACACTGAAAGAACTCTTGGCTTGTGTTTTCCAGTCTTTTAAAATATTTGTCCTTAAAAGTGAAAGCGAGCCACACCAATGATCCTGCTTCCTGTCTTCTGGTGCTGCGGAGAGCCTGGCCTCCTACCGGCCCACTCTTGCAGATTAGCCCATCAGATGCTTCCGAATGGCCCCCTTGGTGGGATGAGGACACTTCAGCTCCCCAACCCTTCTCCTCAGTTCAGCGCTGGCTTCTGCTAGAAACAAGTTCTGGGAGGAAAAAATGCATTCTCCTCCATCACTAATCTGTAAGAGAGAATAAATGTACTTAATTGCGTAATGCACCAAGGAAATGGAGCAGAGTCAAATGAGGAACCGAAAAGATTAATTATACACACACACACATACACACACACACAGAGTCCTAAGCAGCCAGCAGGGATGTGCTGCATATGAAGGGAGGGACTTACTTGGGGAAGGATCGTGCTGCTACCAGGCAAAATGAAGATCACACAAATTTCTCACTGTTTCTGCCAAGCCCTAACATTAAAAGAGAACCCAAATCACTAACCAATCAAGGTAACTATCAATTGAATTAAGCAAGATACCAGAAAAGTCAAATCAGAAACAAGGATTTAAAAATTAATTCTACTATAGCAATAGATCTATACTTTAGGAGTCAAAGTAGGAATATAAACTATGCTACAGTACTATAAAACCCATATGAAGCTGAGTATCAAATATGCACAAGGAATGAGCACACCACTGATTAAAATATCACTCACCATATGACATGAATAACTTATTTTTGCTAAGCTTCAAGACACATTCTAATGGTAAAAATGAAGAGGGTTGCTGAACTTTCCGGACAGATTCTCACTTAGGAGGCCAGATGATCTAAATTAATTCTCACTTAGTTACCAGGATGCGTGAGTCCTGCTTTCACCTAGAAATGATTCTCATTCCTTAACTTATGAGACAAATCATCATATATTTTCTTAAGCTATGAAGTCAATAGCTATTGATAAACATCTGATCATTATTGAGAGTTCACTTCCATTCAGGGAAGTAAATGTCCAAATTAAACAGAGACTTACAAACCAATCTGAGGAACCACTCAAAAGCTGTCTGCCCATAAGTCTCTGGATCAAGTGTTTGCGGAGGGAAAATTAGAATCTTCTAGTGTATGCATGTGTGTGATAATGTAACAAACAGACTAGCTAGCCTGGTATAGCTATTATTACTTTAAATATTTTAGTCTTTTTAACAATGTAAAATTTATTTCAAAAATATTTTTCCTGAGCAAATACAGGTTCTCCAAAAAAGAAAATTTTATAGCTATCTCTTCTTTTTAAAATATCCCACTTTGAGTTGGGGATGGTGACGCATACCTCTAATCCCAGCACTTGGGAGGCTGAGGCAGGAGGATTGCTGTGAGTTAGGGGCCAGCCTGGGTTACATAAGTGAGTTCAAGGCCAGCGTGAACTGCATAGTGAATCCCTGTCTCATAAAAACAAGCAAGCAAGCAAACAAACAATAAATAAAATACCCTACTTTGCTGGATATATACATTTTATAATGATATATATGTATATGTCTGATACACACACGTATATATCTGAATTAGTTACAGTGTTTTAGACTACCCACACCTGTGATGGACTTCATTCCTAGTTAAGTTTACACACATCCCTCCAGATTGTTTCCGTTTTCTTATCTTTTGACTTTCATTGCAAAATATTGATACTGTTTTAAGAGTAGGGGTGATGTAAGAGACTGGAGCATGGCAACGCAGCCAGAGCAGTTGGGCATGATGTGCCAGTTGAGGAGTCTCGGAAACTTTGGGCACAGAGCAGCAGCCCCCAAGCGTGAAATGGGATCAAGCTGAGTCCTGCACCCAGGATTGATCTTCTGACATAAGAACACGCTGTAGCTGGCGCTTGATGTCAATCTTCTAGCATGTGCGCAAGGGGAATCGCCTGGGTCAGCCACCAAAGAAAGAGTAAAAAATGGCAGCAATGGACTTTGGCCACTCCCCCTCGTCCTCCTAGTGGTCATTCTGCTTGCAGGCTGTATATTCTCTTTTTCCTTCAAAGTACG
>RJWT010018428.1:0-10628 GCA_004365215.1 Cuniculus paca
TAGACAAGTGATAAAAAAAAAAAATTCTCATGATTTCTTCTTTGATGTTAGAGGAAAAGTTCCCACAATTCCTGACTCCTGTGGGAAGCTTCCTTCTGCTCTCAGTCACTGTTACCTAAGTCTTTTCTCAAGTCAAACAGAAATGGCTGCATGCCTTCCCTGTACATGAGTCAAAAAGCTCTCCATGCACTTCTGGAGTACGTGCAGTGGTATTAGTCTCAACAAACCAACCACTTGCCTGGAGAAAACATGGGGCTGACCTTGCTTTCTACTGATCAACCTCGAGATGCAATAATTCACTATTCATACTTAACCAGCAGCTCTCTAATAGAATGACTTTGTGGCTTTAGCTTTTTCATTTATAGTGGCCTCACAAGGTAAGACCTTGATGTCATGAAAACATGGGAATTGGAGAGCAATAGTACCAAACAAAAAGGTAAAAAAGAAGACATTTTATGACTTTCTTTCACAGTTCACATAATGTCATTTCCATTGCACTCTGTGTGGGCTTACTGTGATGCAGTCTCTTTGATTTCTTTTACCTCTAAACACTTCATTTAACCTCTTCTACTTATTCACGAGATTATTCATCTAATAAAATGTACACAAAATGCCTTAAAATCGTAAGATATTATGCAATTCCAGTTTAATATGTTATCAGATATTATGGGATGCATATTATAAATTCACATATTTGCATATTCACAGTAACTATAAAATTACAAGTGGTATTTTCACTATAATAGTGAAGGTCCTTTAACCTAGTGGAAACATATAATTACAAAATAATATGGAGTATGATAATTCTTTGCATATGATAATTATTTCAATTATTCTAAATGAATGATACCAGGGCACTCCAAAATCATGTTGTGCATAGAATATGTTTAAATATACTATTTGAGTTTACTATATATTTGTTATGAATAAAACAAAAAAATTTTCTTCTTACACATGTTTTACCCACAACAATAATTAAATACATGATTCTAACTTATGCATGAATTTTATATAATTGTTTTAATTTAAAACAGAATTAAACAGTAAGTCATTTCTGGAGTCTAGAGTATTTATTTATCTTCATCATATGACAGCAGCATCTAAAATATTTGAACAACTCATAGATTAAAATATAACTCTAGTGTACTTCTAAATTTAGGTAATTTCATCCATATTTACACAGAGCTTTCCCATTAGTTATATTTCTCCATTTTACTTGTTAGCTTTATAAGGTCAAATTTACTCAAAAAACAAAGTGGGTAGAGGATACTGTACCTTTAAGCACAGTCATAGCTTCAAGTTTTATTCATACGTATTTCCAGATTTCTGGGTTAATGGAATTAAAACCTCAGAATTCAAATGAAAGTAAACATAATATATTAATAATGAACAGTAATAATCAAGAGAAGGAGAGGAACATTTTCTATTTTCATATTAGTTTCTAGGAATCCTGTCACATTAAAAATAGCTAAGAAACTAAAGAGGTAACACAAAATAGCAATAAAATTTTCCTGCCTGCTATTATGGTTTGGATGTGGAACATCCTCCAAATTTCTCATGTGTTCAGAGGTGGGGTTTAGGAAGGCGACTGGACCAAGGAGAGACTACACTTGTTGTTGGACTGACCTTTTTATGTGTGCTGTGAGGAGTGCTCTGTGAGGAGGTGGGACTGGTTTGGAAGAGGTAAATCACGTAGTGGAGGGGTTACAGAATGTGTCTCCCCTGCCCAGTTCCTTTCTTGTTTCTCAGCCTCCAGGTTACCATAAAGGGAGCTATGCCTCTCCATCACGCTATTTCTTCTGCCCTGGGATCAGCCTAGGAAAGACTGAATCCTCATGAAAGCAGAGAAAATTGTAAGCCAAATTAAACATAATTTTTAAGTTAATGGTGTCAGATACTTTGTCTCATCAATGAGAAAGCTGACCAAAACATCTCCTAAATTCACAAGCTAATTATTCGTATATTTTTAGTATATTTCATATTGTAGAGGGAAGCAAATGTTAAAATGTTTTAGAACCAAAACTCAAAATACTAAATAAAAATTCAAAGAAAGAATGCACAGATAAAAAAACTATAAACTAATAGTTTCTATAAATATCTATGGAAAACAGCTAGATGTTTTAAAAGTCTTTCCAGTAAGGTGGATTGATATACATTTTAGGAATACAAATATCAAACTTTTTCTCATTTGAAATGTTTGAAACATAAATTTTATCAGTTTAACATCTAGAGGTTTTCTCAACCTAAGAGATTTCAAATGGTTAAGGATCTTCAGCTTAGCTATTTTGGAATTGTAAACAGAAACAACTGAAAATAACTTAATAGCTATCAACAGCATAAATGTATCTCAAAGAATGGCATGATACATTGCTGCTAAAACAAAATGGGCAAATCTACATGTGTTCATTAGAAGACATTTAGAATACATTTATCCTAGGCAAACTAGCTGCGTTGGGATGGATGTAACCACTCTCATTAATAAATTTTTTTCCTGTGGGCCATATGCAAAAGAAAAAATGGCAGCAGGTTACTGTTGGTCTTGTCCTAAGAATCAATAAGACTTACATGTAAGGCAAAATAGCAGAAGATAAATTATGTTTAGGAATAAAGAAGTCTTTTTGAATTACAATTAGAGTTGTTACATTAGCCTATGTCAAGAATCCAAAGGTAGGAGAGCCCCAAGAGGAAAAATGTTTCCAGACATAAACTAAGTCCTGGAAATGGTGATCTTTGATGTTGAAAGTATTTCCTATCTTTCTTCCGTTCTCTGCAGTCAAAATATACAAGTGAAGAAACACAGGTGAGAAAACAAAGGAGTTCAAAATTCACAGTTGCCATTGTAGTTTTCCCTTTCATACCAGTTGTCATCACAGAACGAGATAAAACAAATTCAAAGATTTTTTAGTGTATTTTACATTGTCAGTATATTGCATATTGTTAAATTAATCAGACTGAAAAGTGTCTCTGTACATAGTGAACCACAGCCTCACTATGTAAACAACAGGAAATCTAACTTGAGATTTTATCCCTTTACCAAGTAACCAAGTCTCAGTCACAGCAGCTGAGCCTTCAGCAAACAGCAAGTTGAAAACACCTCAGAAGTATCAAAAAATGCAAAAGGCCAGAAATGAGCTTATTTCTGCATGTCAGTTCCTTCTATCTGTGGATACTACCTCCCCTTGTTACCAGTTCAACCTCTCTGAACTCTTACTGGTTCAGTATGCTGCCCAATTCATGCATCGTTCCTTTTCTGTTGAAATAAACATTGGTAAATTTAATTTGTTCGAAGTTTTTCTTCTACTATCATCAAAGTGGTCTTTTTCTGATTGTTGATTTGTCATTTAAATTGACAACCATAATTTGTAAATCCTAAGTATGAGTAATACAGTAATGTGATCATCTAGACGGTAGAGAACAAAAATCACAATATTATAAATTTTAAAAGAATCCTGCAAAAAACCAAAACTTCATAATGATGGCTTGTAAATCTTTCCTGATAAACATAGAATTTACAAACACTTATGTGAATAATCACAACACAACGCATGCAAATAAGTATGGCAGAGTTATAGTTATAAATCGATATTTGTTTATTCTTGGGACTATTAATATCAACATTCAGGAGATTAAAACTTATGATAAAACAGTCTGGGTAGTTGAAAAATAATAGAATTTACAGTTTTCATCTCTATAAATTTATCTAAAAATTTTCATTTTTAAATTATACTGTTTTAATGATTCAGAAGTCTCATATTCTTACTAATTTGTATTGTTACTAAAAGTATTGCCTATGATTATACTTCTGTTTTTCTTTCCAAATATAGTTTTGTGACTTATTTTTATATATTAGCCATCTATTTTTTTCATACAAGTTTTGAAAAAGAACCACCAAAATAAAGTGCTTTGCTTTGATGTATGTATACTAATTTTAATCCAAGTGAAGAAATTTTGTTTGTATTAGTTTTGTATTCATATTTTTCCATGCAATTTCTATCATTCCAAGTACAGATTACATATTGTTACAGCTTGGAGGAAAGAATTCCAATTCACATCAAGTTCATTTTGCCAATGTTAGATTGTTAATTTTCAGAGCTAATATTCTTTTTCTTGGATAGTCCAAACAGAATTACTGTGTCAATAACTGCCCTTACTCATTTCTGATATTGGTCGTTACCAGAATGTATGCTAACAACCGGGAAGAAATGCTTCCAAAGATTCAGTTTGCTAATAATATTTGAAAAGTCTAAATTTTCAGTCACTAACATGTAGTAAAATTGTTGGCTAAGTAGCAGCTATGATCAATGCTTTTCATTATTAATCAAAACAGAAGTATGACGTAGTCAATAATTAATTTACAGTATACATTGTCAATTTAAATTTCTATTTACTGACTTGGCAGAATTGTACCCTCATGCTAGGTATCCAGAATACTCTTATTAGGACTTCCCTAGCAGCAGACTCATGATTATTCACTCTCTTTTTTCATTATTCCATCCAATACCTGCAGAATGCCTTTCTCACTGTGTGATCTGAATAAAAATGCTGAGTCACTCCAGTCTCCACACTGTCTACAAAAGTGGAATTGTATTAGTAGCTTCAGAGTTTGTAGTAAAAATAGACATTGATAGGCTAACAAAAAAGAGCAAAGTTTAAAATAATAGAACCAATGAAATATATGCGTTCAATTAAGGCATTTTATTAAGCAAATGTTTTATTTTAATAAGAGAGTTATAGCTTGAGGTATTTCCATTATTTAAAAGGGAATATTGTACATTTTAAGTCCAATAAAGTAGAACTAATATTCTTACTACTTTAAAAAGTACACTGCTGTTTGGGTAATTAAATTTAATATTAAATTGTCATTTGCCTATAATGTTTATTGTAGTGAATTCAAAACTTCTAATAGCCTTCAGCATGAATAAGACTCTCACAAAACATCTGAAAGATAATTAAAAAGGCAAAGAGGGGCTGGGGATTTGCTCAATGTCATAAGTGCCTGCCTGGTAAGGGCCAGGTCATGAGCTCAATTCCTGGTACAAAAAAAAAAAAAAATGCCAAAAATCATTTCAGTTTAGACACATGTGAAATACTGTTAATCTGATGTACAAAACAATAAGTAGAATAAAACTCTATCACAAGCAAACAAATGACTGTACTGTAACAAAGCAAACCAGGATCATTCCAGTACATGTTTGCAACCTAACGCAATTATGTGAAACGTATAATGGGCAGCAGTTATGAAAATAACAGGACTAGTGTGGGTCAGATTTGTCATCTCACTTAGCATATGCTCGTCAAATGAAAGACAAGAATATGGTAAATGGAGAGTGATAATCTTGGCTGGAATCATCAGATAGAAGAATACATTATTTTTAACATTTTGCAAAATTTAACGCTTTAAATTCTATATATTCTATATATGCTTGTGAGCGAGAGTATTTATTAACTTATTTCTGTTCGATCTGTTTATTCACTAAATCATAAATTGGAACGCTTACTACTGTATGTCAGGAAATGTTTGTTGAACATTTAAAATGCAAAACTGAATCTGTTTCTCTAGTCACATTATTTCGAAATGTGACTTCCTGTGGAGTAAGGCAGAATTTGCCACACTACTGTAGTGATAAAATATCTATGCATAAACAAAATCCATCCTCGATATCTCTATAGCAGAAGGAACTGAGAACCTCCTCCAGCTATAGCAGTGAGATTTAACTTTTAAGTAACTTTATGCTTTCCTCAAATAAGTTTCAAATTAAATACATAATAATTAAAATGGGAAGTTTATATGATTATAGATTTGGACGTGTAACATGTCTGTTATAAAGGAATATGATCTGGAATCTCTATGATTTATATATTTCTTTTTCTTGTACATGCCTCAAGTTTCATTTGTCTAGGAAAATACAGATTATTTCTATTTACATATAGCATCAAGTATTCCCATTAAATGCAAAATAAAAGGGAAAAAATCAAGTTCAGTTTCTTCAGTCATAATGTTGATATTTAATTTTATCTATGTCTATAATTGTTTAATCTGTGCCATGTTTTTAATAAACTCATTGCTTGTAGATATAGGCACAATTGCTCCTGCATATTACATAGCTGCATTTCTAAAAACTAAACTTCATTTGCAAATCCCATAGAAAACTTTTCATAATAAATTTACTAAAAATTAATTCTTTCTTCAAGAAGAGTCACTAGGGATTGACTCCAGGACCTTGGCACTGAGCTGTATTGCTAGCTTTTTTTTTTTTTTAAGACAGGGTCTTGATAAGTCACTAAATTTCCCAAACTGGGCTCAAACTCATGATCATCCTACCCCAGTTTCCCAGCCATGTACTAATACCTTCTTTAACTGATTTCCCTATAGTCATTTCTAAGTGAAAGTGAAAGATATTTATGCATAATATGCTGCCATTTATTTTAATATGAATTAAGATTTGAAACAGAATGTTTGCTTCTGTTTAAGAAAATAGAATTGAAAGAAGACATTTTGGTTAAAAATGAAAGAATTCATTCAAAATTCCAGAAATGTTATAGCTCCTGAATATCTGAATATGTGTCAGTAAAATACTTCACTAAAATTCTCTCAACTAAAATTCCTCATACACAACAGTGACGTTTCATCATAATAGTTATAATAGCTTCCAAAATA
This sequence comes from Cuniculus paca, assembly GCA_004365215.1. NCBI lineage: Eukaryota > Metazoa > Chordata > Mammalia > Rodentia > Cuniculidae > Cuniculus > Cuniculus paca. Next base: position 6,659 of record RJWT010018428.1, read on the forward strand.
CATGAATTCTTCATTACTTTTATATATAATTACAAGTTGGGATTTCAATAAAATTATAGGCATATCAACTAATACATTGGCATTTTCTATAAAATAAAGATATGAATAATTTTTTGTAATGGCTCAGTTTTTAATGAAAGTCTATCAAATGTATTTCATAACTTGAATAATCCTAAATTTTTAAATTGAATCAGTCAAGAAGGAAAACATTTAAGTATCCACAACATATACATACATGCAAATATAACTTTTTTATTTTGTAATTGTCTTTTAAAAGTTTTGTTATTTGGTCCTTCCCTGCATTTTAATAAAATATCCTGAAGTTTTAAATATATCTTCATCTATAGGGTTTTGTGATCAATAAGTCCTAAAAATAATGGAATTTCCTTTGAAAATTCAATTGTAAAGCATTTTCTAAATACTCAAGTTTTTAAAGTAAAACTTTGCTTTGACTACTTTCAAACAACTAACAGCACCTTACACACACACACATACACACAGAGTTTTTACACAATTATCTGTTTCACTTAGCAAGAAGAATTTTCTTTATATTCTTTATTATCTAGATTCTACTAAGTGAATCTTGGCATTTATTTTTTTCTCATCATTAAACATCAAGGTTCATATTTTAATATGAACTTACATATGTCCAAAATATATTTTTAGTTTTGTTTCTGTTATTTCTCACAGAAGATATTATATGCAAATTTTCTTATACTTAGCCTGCAAGTGGTCCTCCAAAATGATTGTGCTCTTAAAATATTACTTTTTAATACCTCCCCACAGAGGTTACAAATGTCTAGTGTCATTCTCCATTAGCTGATCAAAGTAATGTCCTCATTGTTAAACTGAATATTGTACCAGGCCTGAAGCATGATCTAAAACTAATATTGACTTTAATAACCCTAATCATGAAAAACAAACACTACGTAATTCATCTAATTTTTATGTATAAATATTCTTAATTTTGATTCTAGTTAATTAATTTAAAAATATTTTCCAATAGTAGTGATTTTCAGGATAAACGTTAATTTACAGGAAATTTAACACTGTATTAAAGAGTACATAATGCCTGTATAGTAACACTAATAAATTTGAAAAGATAAAAAAAAGGTAGAACGTAAGTATTATGAATGATACCAAATTCTCTTATTCACATATGACAACTAAGTAAATTCTTTGATGTAGGTGTTGCTTTTGTTAAATTATATATGAAGTAATAACGGTTCAGAACATGTAAGCAACTTTTGGCAAATTCATGCAACTAGTAAATTGATCTGGGTCTCCAGACTGTCTTCAGCAAGAGAACCCATGTCAATACGGTGCTCTATGATGCTCTCAGCACGTAATCACACGTAGAAATATTATGAAATATTAGCCATCACGGTAGAAATATTATGAAATTCTAGGAGCTATTCTTGAGGAAGATACAACTTCTGTGAAAGGAGTAAAACAAACGTGTCCTGTACTGAAACCATACATGGAGGTAGATTTCAGAGATGTTAAATGAAGTACTTAAAAATGAAAACACTGTGTGTTAATACTTCAGTGAGGAAACCGAGAAACAGAGACACTAATTTCTCCCTTGATAGAATTGTTTATGTTTCGCAAATTAATTGTTGCAGCAGAGACCATGTGTTTCTTACCCTTCTTTTATCCAAATGATGGTCTATTACCACATTATATTCAGTCACTGTTGTTCCCTTATTTTTGTCACAGTTGGCCATGTGGTAGGATTCTTTTTTTTTTTTTTTTGGTGGATTTTTGAGACAGGGTCTCGTTATGCAGTTCAGGCTGGCCTGGAGCTCACTTTGTAGCCCAGTCTGCTCTCAAACTCACAACGATCCTCCTGCCTCAGCATCTGGAGTGCTGGGATTACAGGAGTGTGCCACCCCACCCAGTTATGGTAGGATTCTTTATTTATTTGTTCTCTATGAAAATATTAGTAAAAATATGTTGAATTTAAATGAGATATCAAGGTACACATCACTATATTACTTCAGTGCTTAAATATTATGTGTGTTATTTATCTGAAATTTGCATGGATAACATGAGTATAAAATATTGATTGAATTTCAAGCAAAGTAAGTCTGTTGTATTTATTTGAATCTTTATTAACTGAACACATGTGGAGTGAAACATGCTATTGCTAGCAAGCAATATTTAGAATGTATATAGATTCAGAAAACCCTGATCTCTAGTAGTCTACCCTAGTGGTGACACAAGATCATTTGGTCAGTAAAGTTTGTATATTATACCATAAGTTTAAAATAATTCTAATGTAATTCATAACATTTACATTAATACATATTATTAAGTTATCTAATGATTTTCTAAATACTGCATCTTATCAATTCTATTGTCTTGGATTGGTTTCCTAGGTTGGCTATGAAGAAAAAAATCCCCACAAATTTAGTGACTTCAAACAACAAAAATGTATTCTTAGATGATTCTGGAAGTCAAGACTGAAATCATGTGGAATTTCCCAGAGTGTCTATTCTTCCAGTCTTCCAGCTTCCAGAGGCTCTCAGCGTTTTAGTGGCTTGTGTCCACATCTCTCCCTGTGTTGTGTCTTTGAATTCCTTTCTTCTGTTTTGCTGTGTCCTATTCCTCTGTCTCTTGTAAGGACCCTGGGCATTGGATTTAGTGCACTGAATAATTCACTATGATTTTCTTAGGTCAATTTCCTGGAATGTATGTCCTTCAAAAAGGTCCATTTTGAAAATAAGTTTGTAGAGATTAGGACACAGACAAAATATTTTGGGAGCAAACATTCAACTCAGTGCAATTCTTAACCAGTGATTATCAGCAAATCTAAACCATATTAGAAGTATAAAAGGACATACAATTGAAGACTTAAAAGACGTGTAATTATACTTTGGAATTATAAACTACAGCTTTCCTATTAAAAAGACCCACTTTGAATGGGTAATTATTTTTTTAAAGACCATTTTAATAATTAATCTTTTAACTTCCTTTGTCTATCGATCATCTATCTATCATCCTCTGTATTTTAGTGCTAGAGATAGGATTCTGGGCTTCGCACTTTAGGCTAGCGTTCCACCTCAGAGCTACGCCCCCAACCCTACTGCTGCATTTCCCTTTCTAAAAGTGGCAGAAAAATTCTAGATTCTGTTTTTTCTCATGGAAAAAGAAGTAACAAGATTTTAAATTTTATCTTGTCATGGAAATCAAAAAGTTTTTTGTGTATGTTTCTCTCCTTTCTGTGGAAAGTCTAGCTGTATGTGGAGTTATGCCAGATCTCTTAACTGTCTTCGATGTTTCTTTAATGTTCATTATTTCCTACTATTCAAGATGGAAAATTTTTAGTATTTTTATCAGTGATTATTGTCTACATTTTTTTTTTTTTTGCGGCACCAGGGATTGAACTCACGACGTTGTGCATGCCAGGCAGGTGCTTAGGCCACTGAGCTAGATCCCCAGCCCTGGTGTTTTTGAGACAGGGTCTCACTATGCCGTTCAGGCTGGCCTTGAGCTCACTTTGTAGCCCAGGCTGGTCTCGAACTCACAACGATCCTCCTGTCTCAGCCTCCTGAGTGCTGGGATTACAGGCGTAAGCCACCACACCCAGCTATTGTCTACATTTTGTCATCATTTTCAATAACCTTTATGTACATTGAATAATCTGTGAAATATGCAGAATTTTTAAAATAAAATATATTTTTATTTCTAGAATTCAACGATTCTTTTTAAATGTAATATTTCTCTATTTAACACTTTCTATTCTCTATTTTTTTTCAACAAATTTATTTTCACTCATTGTGTAAAATTTGAATTGGATTTTATTGACTTTTTTTTCTCTCATTGTGAGTTATTTTCTCTTTCTTAATGTGAGTAGTAATTTATATTGGATTCTGGTTGTTGTAAAGATGATGTTTTAATGCTGCATTTTTTTTTTTAGTCCCATACTTTTGAGTGTTCAGTTCCTTAGAACCAAAATAATGTTACT
>RJWT010018429.1:0-18880 GCA_004365215.1 Cuniculus paca
TTTTTTTGTCAGTATCATTCTGATTTTATCACAATAGCTTTGTGGTATAATTTCAAGTCTGAGATTGTGATGCCTCCTGCCTTGCCTTTGTTGTCCAGGATTACCTTTACTATTCTAGGTCTCTTCTGGTTTTTGATAAATTTTAGGGATGTTTTCTCTAGATTTGTGAGGTACATTAATTGTATTTTAATTGGAATTGTATTAAATCTGCATAACAATTTTGGGAGTATGGCCATTTTCACAATGTTTGCTCTTCCTTTCCATGAAAAAGGAATGTCTTTCTCTTTTTTGAAATCCTCTATGATTTCTTTTTTTCAGAGTAGTGTAATTCTCAATGCATAGATCTTTTACTTTCTTTGTTAGATTGATTCCTAAGTATTTCATTTTTGGGGGGTGCTGTCGTGAAGGGTGTGGTTTCCTTTATTTCTCTCTCAGTGGGTTTGTTGTTTGTGTACAGATATGCTGTTTACTTTTGAGTGTTGACTTTGTATCCAGCCACATTACTGAAATTCATTATTACCTCTAGAAGTCTTTCAGTGGAGTTTTGGGGGTCTTTTATGTAGCATATCATATCATCTGCAAATAGTGATAAATTAACTTCTTCCTTTCCTATCCTTATTCCTTTTATGTCTCTCCCTTGTCTAATTTCTCTGGCTAATGTTTCCAGAACTATACTGAATAGGAGAGGTGATAATGTACATCCTTGCCTTGTTCCTGATTTTAGGTTGAAAGCTTTCAGTTTTTGTCCATTTAAATAAGATGTTGACTGTTGTCTTATCATATGTGGCTTTTATCTGATTGAAGTAAAGACCATCTATTTCAATTTTCTGTAGTTTTTTTTAGATTTTTTTTAATTTTAAAAAGATACAACCAAACAAAACAAAACAGAGTAAAGTCAATCAAAACAAAGCAATGAACATGGTACATGACTTTTAAACAGGGTAAAAAGCAATCGATAAGGCTACCATAGTGCCTCTTGTTATCTGCAGTATACCTGCCCATACCATCAGGGATAAGTAAAATCAAACAAAATACAGCAAACTAAAACAGTAGAAACAAAACAAAACATAACAAAACAAAACAAACATAGCAGAACAATGTAAGCAATACAGAATTTCAAGATATTAGCAAAACAGCATTGGCTACCATAATATTTGTTATCTTCGGAATAGTTGCCTACACCTTCAAACATATTACAACCAAACCACACAGAATAGAGTAAAATCAATCAAAACAAACAATGAAAGCCATACAGGGTTTTTGAACGAATGTTGGATTTTGTCAAAAGCTTTTTCTGCGTCTGTTGAGATGATAGGTGATTCTTGTCTTTAACTCTGTTGACCTGGTGTATTATGTTTATTGATTTTTGTATGTTGAACCATCTGTGCATTTCTGGGATGAATTCCACTTGGTCATGGTGTATAATCTTCTTCATAATTTGCTACATTCTGTTTGCCAGTATTTTATTGAGGATTTTTATTTCTATGTTCATTAGGGAGATTGGCCTGTAGTTTTCTTTTTTTGTTTTGTTCTTTCTATGATTTTGGTATCAGGATAATATTTGCTTCCAGGAATCAGTTAGGGAGAATTTATTCCCTTTCAATTTCATTGAAGGGTCTGAGGAGTGTAGGTATTAAGTTTTCTCTAAATATCTTGTAGAATTCAGCAGTGAATCCATCAGGACCTAGATTTTTCTTTGTTGGTAAGGTTCTAATTACATTTTCAATTTCATTAACTGAAATTGGGTTATTAAGCAGTTTTACACCTTCTTGATTCAGCTTTTGTAATTCATATGTTTCTAAGAATCTGTCCATTTCTTCTGATATTCTGAACCTATGAGAGTTAACATTTTCAAAGTAACTATTGATGATCTTCTGAATTTCAACACAATCTTTAGATATTTCACCATTTTCATGTCTTATTGTGTGAATTTGGGCTTTTTCTTTACCCTTTTTCATAGGGTTTTCTAGAGGTTTATCAATTTTATTTTTTCTTTCGAAGAGCCAACTCTTCAATTTGTTGATTCTTTGTACTGTTTTCTCTTCTTAATTGTGTCAATTTCTGCTCTAATCTTTATAGTTTCCTCCCCTGTATCGGCTTTGAGCTTGACTTGCTCTTTTTTTTCTAGAAGTTGGAGGTATAGCATCAGGCTGTTTATTTGGGCTTGTTCCGTTTTCCTGCTGTGAAAATTCACTACAATAAATTATCCTCTGAGGACTGCTTTTATTGCATCCCACAGGTTCCGATAAGTTGTATTTGCATGTTCATTTGCTTGTAGATATTGTTTAATTTCTTCTTTAATTTCCTCTGTGACTCACTGGTTATTCAGGAGGGTATTACTTAATTTTCATGTGTTTATGGAGTTTTTGCGGTTTCTTTTGTCATTAATTTTCAATTTCTTTGCACTATAGTCAGTTAATATGCATGGGATAATTTAAATTCCTTTGCATTTAAGTATGTTCTATGGGCTAATATATGTTCTATGTTTGAGAATGTCCCATGTGCAGCTCAGAAGAATATGCATTCTGATGTCATTGGGTGGAATACTCTGTAAATAACTACTAATTCCATTTGTTCACAGGTTTGGTTCTGTTCTGATATTTCTTTATTTTGGCGGGGTTTATCTATCTATTTGTGACAATAAGATATCAAGATCCCCTGTTACACTTGTGTTATTTGATTTTTCTTGTCTATTAATATTTGTCTTATATAGTTGGGTGCTCCCATATTTTGTGCATATATATTGATTGTTATCTCTTCCTCTTGAAGTTTTTCCCTAACAAGTATGTGGTGACCTTCTTTATGTCTTTTGAACATTCTCAGTTTGAAGTTCACATTGTCTGCCAACAGAATAGCTTTTCCTTGCTTTTTTCTGGGCTCCTATGGCATGGAATATTGATTGCCATCTTTTGACTTTCAGTCTAAGAATTTCCTTTTGAGTTAGATTGTTTTCTTGTGTACAGAATATGGTTGGATTTGTTTCTTGGTTCATTCTGTCAATCTGACTTTTAATTGGTGAAATAAGGCTTTTTGCATTAATGGTTATAACATATATATATATATATATATATATATATATATATATGCTTATTTCTGTCATGTTATCATTTTACTGTTGGTTCTTTACTTTTCCCCTCTGTTAATTGTTTGTCGTGCTTGGTGGTTTCTTTCTGTTGGTGTTCTTGAAGTTGTAGTGTTTTTTGTCTCTATCTAGACTGTCATTCAGTACTCTTTGTAGAATTAGTTTGGTGGTCATGAAGTTCTTCAGGTATTCTTTGTAGTGGAGGTATTTTATTTTGACATCAATTTTGAAAGGTAGTTTTGCAGGGTACAACAATGTGGGTTGAAAGTTGTTTTCTTTTAGAACTTTGAAATACTTCATACTCTTCTTGACTTGATGGTTTGTGTTGAAAAGTCTGCTGTGATTCTAATGGGCTTTCCTTTATAGGTGATATGTTTCTTTTCTCTAACATCTTTTAATAGTCTGTTCTTATGCTGCATTTCTAGAATCTTGATTATTATATGTCTGTGTGTAGATTTATTTTGGTTATGACTAATTGGAGTTGTATATGCTTTATCTGTATGTCAGTGCCTTTTCCCATACTTGGGAAATTTTCTGCTATTACAACTGTAAATAGTCTTTTAATTTCATTTGTGTTGACTCTTTTTTTGTTTACACCTATCAATGTTATATTGTCCTTATTTGCATCATCTTGCAACTATTGAATTGTTATTTCCTGGTTCATTGTTATTTTTAAAAGATCTTTCTTTTCCTGACCGCTAGCTGCAATCTTGTCTTCAATGCCTGAGAGTCTATCTTCACATTCATTCAAGCAGTTTTGCCAAATTTCAATGGAATTTTTAATTTCCTAGATATCTCTTTAAATTTATTTCATGCATTATAGCTCTCTCGTATATTGTTCATTCAAGGTTTTCCATCATTTTCCCATGATCCACTATTTTTTTAAATATGTCTTCTTTAGATATGCTCAGCATTTCTTTCATTATGTTTATCATTTCTTGTTTTACTTTGGAGATTATTTCTGATCTGATTTCCTTTACAGTTTCATGGAGTTGTTTCTTTATGTCAGCTGCTATGATTTTAGAAATTTCATGTATGTGACTTATACTTGCTTCTATGTCCATGTGTGCTGGTCTTGTTTGGGATGGTATGGAGGTTTGAAATTGCATTATGCTCTTTCATTTTGTCATTTTTCTATATTCCTCCTGAGTGGCCAAATGCGCGATGCCAGTTACTTCCTGAGTTGGCATTAGCAGCCCATCCAGAAGGGAACCTCATCAGCTGGGTGAGGGTCACTGGGAGGGCCTTTACCAGGCCCCACACAGCACATTGTAGCTCCCCTGATGGCTAGGTTTGCTTGGTGAGACTTTCCTGGGCCCTGTACAGTGCACAGATGCTCCCTAGCTGGTTGGAGTTGCTGGGTCAGTCTTTCCCACATCCTGCTCTATGCCCCAAGGCTCCTCTTGCTAATGAATTTGTATTGCAGAAAATTCCAAATTCTCACATTCCAACAACAAAATTGATATCCCCTCTTTGTATACAAAGAATCAAACTGAACTTTGAAAGAAAGAACATGTGGTGTCCAAGGGTAACTCTTCACAATTAATTTTTGTTTTTCTCTATTCCTATAGCAGCACTTTTTATCAGCCATGAAAATGTAATGACTCTGTCAGTACTTTAGGAGTCTCAAATATGTGTGTTTTAAAAGTGGTACAATTTGACTACCAAGATGGCTTAAAGTGGATTGCTCAGGAGATTTCCATATTGAAATACTACATCAACTAAATAACATGGTTCTAGGTATTATTGTAATCTTTAGTATCCAAAATTTTTCAGGTGCATTCATTGATTTCTTAATTATTTCCTCCTTGTTGGGACAAAATACTTGACATCCATAAGTTAAAGAAAAAAATATTTTTTTTAGTTCATAGTTTGTAGAAGTTTCAATCCATAGTTGGCTGTCTCCAACACAGGGCTGCATGGCACAGGAGAAACAGTCCACAGCAGGGCAGTCAGAAATAAGCTGTGAGCCTCCCTTTCCCTTTCCATTCCATGTAGATTATAAACCTATTGGTTGGTGTCACACACAACTAAGGTTTACTCTTTGTCTTCAGCAAATTCTTTAAGCACACTCACAATTATACTAACCCAATTAGGAAATAGTAATATCATATACCCCTAATCCAGTATCACAATCCATGATCCAAAAGCCCCACCTATGTGCACATGAGCCTATCTAGATATATCCATAAAAATTGAAAATCTCGACTTGATCCAGTGAAGTAAATTCTTACCTAGTATAATGAATTGGTAACTGATGGTCAATTTAAACACCAGCTGAACTGAATCAGCTTGGTGCTGAGCATGGATGGCCCATCTGAGGACTGTTGCCAGCATAAAAAGGAGACCTGGAGAGGCAGAGTAGCATTGTGTGTTCTCCTAAGTGTTGTTGTTTGGAGCTATTGGTTCTTATGGAGGAGCTTGTGATGTTGGCTCTCCAGATATGAATTCCGCTATTATCATCAGAGGAGTTAGGGACCTTGTTGCTGAGGATGGCTCTGGTTCACTTTAGAGGGCTCTGGTCCTCACTTTGAGCATCATTTCCTGGCTCCTGAAGGGAAGATATGTGCTGTATAATCCCTAGGAGAAGTTTGTCATGCTGGCTTACTGATATGTATTTGGCTGTTCTCATTGTCAGAGGAGCTCAGGATCTCATTATTGCTGAGGATGGCTGTGGCACTTTGAAGGGGAGACCTGGTCCTTATTTTGAGCATCACTTCTTGGGTTCATTGCAGAACCCTCAACCTACTGGCACAGATCCTTCACCCCACTGGTATAGACTTTCTAGCTTCCACCACAGGCCTATGGGCCTTCCTAGCATAGATGTGTGGAACAGAGTTGCATGGGTCATTGTTGTGGGCTCTGGGTTTTCAGATGAACTCATGCAGCTTATTGCCATGGGATCCAGGCCCTTGGTTGGATTTTCTAGGTCTATAGTGTTGTGGGCAGATTTTCTGCACTTCTTTGTATTTGACTCCTTGGGTGATCATTATAAATACTATAAATAAATAAATACTATACATTATGCATCTTGTATGTAATTTTTCTCCTTGTACTCCTTGACTATAACACCTAGTATGAAAAGTGCTGTGTAACTTGCATGTGAGTCTTTCTTGTATTCTGCAAGCATACATCTAACACCTTTTATCAAATATCAGAGGAGACTGATGTTTAAAATCATACGGAAAGCAAGTGTTTCTTAATAGTGGCAACAATGATCAGAAATAAAGATTTAATGTTTGGGGTCTCTACTGTGGTTTATATATACAGGTACCTTCATAACCACATCTACTTATATGTGGGGCTGTTGGGAGGTGATTAGATCAGATTATCATTCTGTCCAGCAATGAGGGAAGTAACTAAGACAGATTTTGGTACCAGAAGTGAAGTCATTACAGTAGTGTCACATGACCATGTGGTTCAGAACCCTTTGAAAGTGATTCACAGGAGAAATTTTGAAAGGTTCGTAGTTGTTAGCTGGAGAAGCAGCCTTAGATAATTATAGACTCAGCTTGATGGGAGATTCTGGTGATAACTCAAAACACTAGAATGTTGAGAGAAACACAGAAGATAAATATCAGTCTGAAGAGGTTTTCCTTGGGAACAAGGACTCCATTGGCTGTTGAACTCCAAGCCATGTATGTTATGCTCTGGGAGAAAATTTGTCTACATTTTGCACACATTCTGAGACTTAGTGGGAGACTGAGAGTAAGGGAAACAGACTGACTAATCTCATGGAGGAAATTTCAAGGCAGTCATATATTCAGGATGTGGTTTGGGTACTGTTGAGACTTTTAATCAGGTCTACAATGAGAATTAAGTGCAAATGGCACAGCAGAATGATTTTAAAATTTGAGTTTGACCAGAATGGAACCTTAGGTAAAGTTGGACTTTCAAAGATGGCAGCAGGGGAGGGCCTGGTTGCTAAAAATATTATCATAAAAAGAAACCATGAACTTTAGAAAAGGACAATAAGAAAAATGACTTCAGGGCATTTGAGGAACCAGCAAAGCCCCACCTGTTCCAAGCTAAAAATTTTCATTGTAAGTCTTTGCTTTGAGAAGTGAACCCCAAGACACCCTGCTGAAGAAATAGTTGTCTAAAAATTTGCTCCCTGGGATTTGGCTCCTCATGTTCAGTCATCTAGGCACTCACAGACCTGTACAGCCATGATATAAAGAAGTCTGACTGGTTCTCAAGCTGGTGGCAGACCTTGTCATCATTCATGTGATGCTAGTTTTATGTACATGCAGAATGGAAATGCTATAGGGTCACGGAATCTTCTACTAGATTTCAGAAAAAAAATCTGAGAGGCTAGGTAGTTTACCTCCAATAGAGTGGCACCTGCAACTGTAAAAGGAAAGCCTGAAATGCAGTGTTGATCTCAGGAAGTTGGAGAAAGTAGAAAGATGTCTATGGAAAACTACAAGCAGGAAAAGCAAAGCCAGCCCAAGAACAACCTATGGGGGCTACAAGCACTGGCAATGCCAAAGGGGTAGAGCCATCCAAGACCTTTAAAGGAGTTCCAGCCTCAGCTCACCTTGCTCTGGTGCTGGCATGGAAATGCAGGATTTAATGTTTGCACTACTTAGATTCACCCAACTACTTTCTATTCCCCTGTTCCACCCTTTGAGAATGGGAGCATTTACCCTGTGCCATTGTATGTAGCTAGTGTTTAAATTTCTCTTTGAATTTTACAGGGGCTCACAGCTAAGTGTTTGCCTTAAATCTGAGAGGAATTTGGACTTGAAATTTTCAGAAATCCTGAAACTGTTAGTGTTGGGAGCCATTGAAGCTGGAAATTGAATATACGTGCAGGGCTGCAGCATGGCTGGGGCATGACTGACCTGAGAACAAAGAGAAGCTTCAAAGGACAAGATAAGGCCACAGCTGAGGACACCTGGCTCCTAACCCAATTGACAAGATAGAGATTGTAGCTGCAGGCATTTCACTCCTGTAGTGAAAGTCAACCTGGAGGCTTTCTCCTAAGATACTTCTCCTAAATTAACATGATCTGTTACTTGGAAAAGTCCTTAAACCACTCCCAAGATCCTGCTGCTTCCTGCATTTTCCACTGTAATCTCTTCCTTGTTTGAAAACTAAATAAATATGGTCCAGTCAGAGACATTCCTTATCTCAGCCCCCAGAGTCCTGAACTCTGTTAGAGGGTTTTTGACCCTCCTGGAGCCCTAAAACCATACCACTAGTCTCAATGAAGACTTCATCATACACTCATTTGGGAGACTGACGATCTTGGCCTGGTCCCCAGTATGTTAGGAATTTAACAACTCTTACAGATGGACTAAATGCATTTTATGTAATGGGGTGCACATGAATCTTTCAGGGGCCAGGTGAAGAATGTTATATTTTATATCTAGATGTCCAGTCAAATCCTCATGCATGCACACGTGGGACTTTGGGGTGGTGAATGGATCACAGGGATGTGATAATTCTCAGTGGATTATTCCACCAATGAGTTTATAGTGAAACATGAAGTCGGGAGGTAGAGCCTTGTCTGAGGAGATGAGTTGCTGGAAATGTGGCCTGTAAATACTTATCTCTCTCCTGGTTCTTGCATTTTCTCTCTCTCTCTCTCTCTTTCTGTTTCTCTCTCTCTCTATTTTCTCTCTCTCTTTCTTGCTCTCTCCTCTTTGTCTCTCTCTCCTTCTTTCTCTCTTGATCTCTCTGCTTCTTCCCCTCCACCATGCCTTGAACAACTCTTCCATGCCATGCTCATATCCCATGCCAACTGCCTTAAAATCAGCTGACTGGACAGAAATATCTAAACTATGAGCTGAAATAAACCTCTTTTTTAATTTGTGAGTATCAAGAATTTTGTCCCAATATATAGAGAAGTAACTAAAACACTCTCCCTAACCTAGTCTGTCTTTCTCCACTTGAATCCTAGCCCATATCTGCTCTTATGTATTCAGTTGTCATATTTTCTTCTCCATGACAGCCACTGCAATATTTGGACACCACTTATACTTCTTCCATTCTGTCACTTTAGCATCTATGACGGATGTGATAAAATACTAGCCAGAAGAATGGCATAGAAAAGAAAGTGAACGTGTGATGATTAATTTTATGTGTCAGCTTAGCTGAGCCATGAGAAGCCTTGACATCAGTTTAAACATTTCTGAATGTGTCTATGAGGATATTTTCAGAAAAGATTAGCATTTGGATGGGAGTACTAAATAAAACTGACTGTTCTCATGATGGGTGGATATCATCCAACCCAACTCATGGAGGGCCAGTATAAAACAAAGGGCAGGGTAAGGTTGAATCTCTCTCTCTGTCTCTCTCTCTTTCTCGCTCTCTCCTCCTCCTCCTTCTCTCTTCTCTTCTCCTCTCCTCTCCCTCTCCTCTCCTCTCTCTCTCCTTCTTTGGATACCCATGGTATCTGCACTTAGACTGGGGACTACATCTTCAATGCTCTTACTTCACAGATCACCAGGCTTATTCTGAAGTTTACACCGCTAACTTCCCCAAGTCTCCAACTAGCATGTGCTGAAACTTCTTCACACTCATCCTGATGAGCTAATACCTTGTAATAAATCTCTTTATATATAAAGTATTGGTTGTCTTTCTCTGAAGAAACCTCACTAATAAGGATATTTGCATAAGGTGGTAGGTCCTACTCACCCTCTATGGGCACTTTTTATTCTTGACATAATTTTAAGGAATTCAGCATCTTATTGACTTGAAGATTGTTAAGAGGTTTTTACTGGGTACATGGCCATCTACATATAAGGTTTATAAACAAGAATATTAGAATTTTCTCACTTCATCAAAATTCCTTACTTCATTTATCACCATGGCAATGACAGTAATCAAAGGATAATAGGTTAGTTGTCTAAAGCTTATTAGGGACATTGATTCACACTGATTTTTGCTACCATAAACACACTAGACTTCATGCTTTCAGGAAGCAAATTTCCTTAAATTTATTTATCATTATCCTTGCTTCTTTTAAGAAGGTTCATCAGAGAGTTCTGAAAATAACAGTGGTATTTTAGAGCAATAAATTAACTAATTGGATCCTAAAAAGTTAAAAGGCAAATTTCTATTCAAATTTATGTCCACTCAGTGTCATTCCGAAGGAGTCATGGTAGATGTGAAGAAGATGGTGGACTGGAAAGTATTTATGGTTATATGATTTAACAGATTATTCATAATAAATAATTTCCCTTTATGATGCTTAGTATTAATTGTAAATAAATGTGGGCTAGTTCAAAATTTAAAAAGTTAGAACAAAATTGGGATTAGAAGCAAGATCTCCAAAACCCAGAACTGAGAAGACTAAGAATAAACTTCAAGTTGGAAAATGAATAAGGATGCAGAATCTGGAAAGGTTGACATTGAAGAAGATATGGTGGGCCCAGGGATTTAGCTCAGTGGCTCAAGTGCTTGCCTGGTAAGCGTGAGGTCGTCAGTTCAATCCCTGGTACAAAAAAAAGAAGGAGAAGAAGGAGAAGAAGAAATGCAATAGAAGCATGAGTAAAATGAAACTTTAGGTCAAAACATGAATTAAATTGTCTTAATTGAACCAAAATTTAAATGCTAGATGAACAAAGATATGGTTACACTCAGAAGCTTACAAATTAGAGTAGATCATAGGAAGTGATGCCAGATAGACAGGTAAATAGACAATAAAAGGCCTATCTCTGGCTTCAAGAAATAATTCTTTTGGGGCTGCTACATATTTCTACTGTTCTTTGTGAGGCATTATTGATATCTTTGCCTTTCTTGTCTCGCTATGGAGGTCTACATGTACATACCTGATCTTCATGTACACATAAACCTTATATGAAAGTACCAAATAGTTCTTTATATCAATTTATCCTTTTCTTGTCTGTCTTTTCTCCTTGAGTACAAGGACTTTGTCTGTTCTGCTGCCTACTGGCTTACTCATAACTGTGCTTAGTGGAATATTTTCCATGACACTTAAAGAAGAAACTCACAGAAGCATTTGCCTATACATTCTTTTGCCATTACTCAGAGCACCCTCAAGGAACCACCTTCATATCAGTTGCCATGATCTTAGACTAGCTAAAACTGGCAGTAGGAAGACTAATTGCCATTCTTCCTCTATAATGCCTTGTACCACTTGACCTTGGGCATCAAGATCTCAAATTTCCCTGTTCAATTATCATGACTCAGATTTTCAAAACATACTTTTTTACATGCCTTCTAATTCCATGCTTCCGCTGCACCCCATGAAATTCACTCTTAGTTATCTTCTCTTGGAGGTATGCTCCTCTCATGAAAACTCTGGTTCTTATGACTTTATCAAGATGTCTATGAGTTTTTTTACACTGAAGCTAGGTCTGTTAATTTTAGATCAGTTTTTGTAATTACATCTTATTGTATCAGCCCTTACATATTTAATGACTAGCCTTGTTCAAACTTGATGCAAGCCTTCATCCAACTCTGTGATTTTGCTTCACTCCTCCACTTTCCCAGTTATATTCTGACCTTATCTTCAGCAACAGAGATTCAGTTCTGACAATTAATTACTGTGGTTGATAGCTTTGGTTAATTGTTTCAATTGCTTTTTTCATAGTAACAGCCCAATCATTACCATGGTCAGCATGTATAATGATTGTTTCATTTAGAAGCAATTTCCTCTTTTGGATCAAAGATTTGACAATTAGATTCACTGGAAAACATTTCTTACATGCTATCTAAGCCAATTAGAACACTCTAAGCCAGATTGATTTTATGTATTATATCATTAAGTGCCCCTTTCTGTGTGATGGTTCAGAAATAAGCATTATTGATGAAAAGAAAGACAACTCAGTGTATATTTTTCAAAACAATGGTAATTTAAAAACTGTATTCATTAATCAAAAACTTATATCTTACTTTTATCTTCTACTTGTAGATCATATTCTAATGGAATTCACACTTACTGCAATGAACATTAATTTTTGTTGTGCTATCTTATATATTTAGAAAGTATTGAGATTAGGCTAAATTAATGTTGACTTTTTGAGCTATTCAACTATTTATTTGATGTTTTATTTAAATCATAAAGCAAATTAGCAAAAAATAGAACTCAGTGATATAAAAAATACTCAATAATTATTTCATTTTCAATGCCCCAGGAGGCAGGGGCATATAAGGAAATGACGAAAGTATCTTACAACTGAATTCCATCTGCTCTGTGTTAGTGTTTTTTCTGTGACCCATTACTTCTTCTTTTATCTTTGTTGGCATGTAAGCTTCTTTTTCATTAAACATTTTTCTTTTTGATAAGTGTTGGATTGTCATGTTATTTCCAGGAAACAGTACAAAAATATTCCATTTGCATTTTCCTCAGTGGAATCAATTTAAGAATTTATGGTTCAACAACAAAACCAGGATACTGATTTAGACAGAATCAAAACATAGAACATTGCAATCACCATATGAATTACTCACTTGGCCTTTTTAAAGAAAATAACCATAGAGATTTTTCTCCCTCTTTCACCCTATGTAAATGCTGGAAGCAATCAGTTCTTCATTTATAATTTTTGATTGGAAGAATGCTATAAAAAAATGGAATCAAGCACTATGTAATATTTGGAAATTGACATTTTTCATTCTGCATTATTATTTGGTGATATTTCCAAATTATTGTGTGTATCAATACTTCACTTCCTTTTATGGATACTTTAGTGTATCTAATTATTCACACACTGATGGATGTGATTATGGCTGAGGTTGATATCAACAATCATAGGTTTTTAGGTCAATATAAATTTTCATTTCTTCCTTGAATGTTTACTTGTTAACAAACTGACATGCTATTCTCCAGAGAAGCTGTACCATTTCATAGGTGCTAGCAGCTTCCCACGGGGCTTGTCAGATCTTGCTGGCATTATTATGTTTCATAGAATAATTCTGATGCACATGTAGTGATGACTCACTGAGATTTTGATTTGTATTTCGCTAATGATGAATGGTGTTTTCATGTGCTATTTGCCATCTCTATATCATCTTCAGGGAAATGTCTCTCTATGTTTTTGCCTATTTTCTAACTCAATTTTTAAAAATCTGTTACTTGAGTTTTAAGTAGTTCCTTATAAATTTGAGACACTAAAATTTTGTGAGATGTACGATTTACAAATATTTTTCCAAATCTGTACTTTGTCTTTTTAGCCTCTTATAATTCTATAGCAAAATATGTTGATAAAGCCAAATTTATCAAAACTTTTGTTTCCATACTTTTATTTAACTATTTGAGCATAGTTTTTGGTTTTTTTTTTCAGTTTTCAAGATATTTATAGCACCTGAATTAAATTCAATTTTAAGTAAGGCGCATTGAGGCATCTTCTTGCACAAAACTCCCTTGTATGTGTAAGAATTACTAATATATATAAGAAACTATTAAAGTTTACTGCTGCATTTGATAATTTACACACATTTTAACATATTTATATTAGAAGAGATTATTGGACAAAGGCATTGGCAATGAATTAATTGTTTACACATGTTTGATGTATTTTCTGATATCAAATACTTACATTTCATATATAATAGCAAGTGTACTAAAAACTGCAGTTTTGTAATTTTTGTTCTTAACCCATAATGACTATAATCAATGCTTTGGATTCTTAATAAAGTATACTCATATTGTAGAACTAAAATCAAATAACTATTTTATTTACTGATTAAAAATATATGCAAAGATACACGGGCAATTATGTTGACAGGATTTTTGATATATGAAGCTTTGGGAGAACACTATGAATCAAAAAATAATCCATGGCCAAGTCTGATCACAGAGGTCTTTGATTAATTTAAGAAAACTCTAAATTCCTCCAGTATTAGATACAAATTCCCTATAATGCACGTGGTCATTATGAATACACATAAATTGTACCAATAACTTAAATTTTAAAAATTACAAAAAAAGACTCCCTTTGGGAAAATTTCCTTATCTTTCCCAAGCACTGTTTAATGATTTACCTTTAAGTTATACAAAGTATATACTCAGTTGAAACCCCCATTTTTATTGCAAATTACAAGTGAATGCCTTGAATGCATTTGCAATAAAAGATAAGTGAAATAAGCTGAATTATTGCTTGAGTGATTGAAAATAGCAGATTGAAATTATCAAGATATTCTTGAAAATACAGTTTAACTAAACCAATATAACTCCTTTTGCCAGTTATTCTTCCTTCTTTTCTTCAACTGTCCTTTGATTACACAGTGCACTAGTGTAATATTATAGATTTTCTGTATTAATCATTATGATATACATTTTATGGAAAGCATTTTAGAAAATCATACCCACAGCAATATTTGTTTTGATAGCCAGTCTCTACATCAAGAAACAAATGCATAAAATCCTCTACTCCACATTTGAAGAGGTTCAGAAATGATCTTAGGCTTCTAAAAGGGTGTGGTTAAAAAATTGCATTTTTAGTTACGTCTTAATTTCTCACTAGCCATTTCTTCATAAAGCTATTGATTTCTTAAAAGTAGAAACCACATAAGAAATGTTGCTCAGGGAAAAAGAAGATCCAATTTCAAGAGATATTCAAAAAAAATGGAAGCTTCTCAGTCAAAATTCATGATCTCCAGCACATAGATAAGTAAAAATATCTTTATCCTTAGAATTACAGTACACATGTATTCAACAAAAAGGATAATCACAAGAAAATCCCCAAATTGAAAAGGCCATACAAAATATATTTGTGTTTTGCTATGTCTTTTATATAATAATAATTATGCTAATTATAGTAACATTTTAAAACTATATATCTGTATTAAATGGAATCATATACTTAGAGATGTTATGATACATTGAGCAAATGTATATTTGGATCACAACAATTTGAAAAATATGGAGCTGAATTAAACAAGACATTTGTATGGATTTTAAAGTAACATGCTGTAGATTTAATATGCGTTATGAACTCCTGAAAGGGAATTTCCCATATTTATTTTACTTTTCTCATATTCCCATTAAATGCCTATTATGATCTCATATGTGTTCTCTGAAAAGTAATTTGTAGATATCTTTCAGGATTGTAAACCAATTATTTATTCTGCGAAGTCTGGTAGAATTAATTACCCTTGATTTCTTCCATTACCCAATCCTGATGAGTATTTCTAAATTTCTAACCTTCATACAGAAGTCATGAGAAAAATTTCAGAAGTAGAAACATCAAAGCAAAACAGGCTCCACGATGTGAAGTCACAGCAGGCATGTCTGACGATCGTGAGAAAGGGATATGTTTTACATTCTAAAGATGTATTCAGATTAATTCCTGCTCTCTCTCTCTCTCTGTTTTAACTTTTTATAAAGTAAAGATAGTCACATACAAACGTGGAGACAAATGAGCTCCTTTGATGCACGTCACTGTCACCATATGCTCCCCTTCCTGCTTGTGGGGGAGACAGCTCCACACAGCCTTGCGGGGGTGGGGTGAACACAGCAGGGGTCCCCCGAGGAAAAGACAGTGCTGCTATTTCAAAATGAAAGCATTACTACAGCAAGAACAGCTTCCTATGACAATTAAGAGAATTAGAAGATTTTTAAAAGTAAACTACAAGCCTGCCAAATGTCCTGAATTAACATACACACATCACCAATGCAAAAACATGCACATGTTGAAATATAAACACACATTCCAAAACAGGAAAGAATAGCCAAAGAAATGTCTTAACTAAAAAAAACACCCGGAAAATTAGTGTGACATGATAAGACAATTAAGAACAAACAAGCAAAAGTAATGTAGCACAACACAAATAAGTGGTATCAACTTACTTACTTAAAAACTACTTATACTTTGTTTTGTTTAATCAACCCAACTTACTAGCAAAGACACTGCAGTGTTAGAGGAACATATGTAAATAGTTTCTCTAAAATTTTTAACAAAAAAGGGGGGAAAAAACTAAGACATTAATCAAACACTACGACTAAAGATAATTTATTTTATAAATACACTGAAAGGTATATTCCAGAAATTCCTATCAAAGTAAATGTAAATGAGAACTACTGCACCTAATAAATAGTATTAATAACAAAGATGTAGTGCATAAATTACGTGAGAGGACTTTTCAAGAGATATTGAATAATAGGTATCTTCCACATCATTGTGAGAGATTATATAACAAATTATATGGAAATGTAAGTATTTTGAAATTTAATAAATAAATCAGAACAAATGTAATCCTCACAAGTTTATAGGCAGCACCTTCCTTTATATGCTCATAAAAAAAACATACAAAATGAATATATAGCCAGGCATGGTGGCACATGTCTGTAATTCCAGCATTTGAAAGACTGAGGTAGGAGGATTGCTGTGAGTCTAAGGCCAGCCAGGGCTACATAATGAGTTCAAGGTCAGCCTGAACTACATAGTGATTGCTTCTCTGCCTCTTGGCTAAGATCAAGTGTTGAATTACATAGCAAGAGCCTGTCTCAAACTAAACAGGACATAAAAATAATATTTATTTTAAGAAGTAGTATTAAATATTATTGTAGGAAATTTATATTTTAGACATAAAAATTATTAGTAAACTTATTAGTAAACATAAAATATTAAATAAGCTCAGAATTCGGGTCAGGAAGTTTAGCTAGGCAAATAATAAAACCAAGAATCACAGAAAAAAATAAAAATAAAACCTACAAAAATAGAAACAAAATTGGAAATTTGACCAAAGAAATAATTCATAAGTAATAAGATAAATCTTTTACCAACCTAAGAAAGACCAAACAGATAAACTATTAAAATATAATTTATCAAGAAATAACCACAAATAATTACCTTTACAAAACTAAAGGCTCTTTCTCAAAATCAAAATGACCATAAAATGTAAATTTGAATTGATTGTAGTGACAAAATATGTGCTGTCACTCCAGCTACTAGTTAACACGTGGAATTCTCAATCTCTGGTAGGTGTACTTACATTGTTTAATATAGGCATATAAAATATTTTGTCCTTTCCTTTCAGCCTTAACACCTGTGGAATTTATTTTCTCACATCTTCCTTTCTTTGTCAACGTGAACAAAATCATACAATTCTTTTCACTTATGAGATACTTATGCTGCATTTATCCTCACTGGTTATGCTGAGGCCCAACTCTGTGCACCAAGAAGGGAGTGGAAGTATAGACCTGGGAGAAAATCAAGATTCCTGACTGTTAATTTTGTATGGCTGAAGTAACAAATTACCATAAATTCAATGCTTTAAAACAAGAAAAAATGTATTCTCACAATTCTGAAGTTCTTGTGTCTGCAATTAATGTGCTGTCTGAACCACACTCCCTCCACAGTGCTTAGGAGAGGATATATCCTTGCCTTGTCTCACTTCTGTTTGTGGAATTACAGAATCATAATGTCATTCTCAGCATCCACCTTCACCTCACTCTCTTCCCTCTCTGTCTGTTTCAGTGACTGTGTCTTCTCTCAGAAGGACATCAGTCACCTCAATTTAGGGCCCGCCCTGATTTAGTATGATCATATCTTAGTTTGATTATATCTGCAAAGACACTTTCCAGTGAAAATCTCATTTACAGTTAGCAAGGATGGATTTAGACTTATCTTTTTAATAGACACAGTAACCCATAAATGTTGTACAAGGTAACTTCTTCAAATGATGTCACTATCCACAAGGGATAATCTCTTTAGATAGGGTTGTACGGACAGCAAGGGAACATCAAGCAAATGAGATTAGACATGTTGAGATATATGAACCCATATAAATATTCTCATTCCATTTTTTAAGCTCTGCTTAATAGCCAATTTTATTATTAAATTCTAAATTTAATAAATTTTTAAAAAAATTAATATACTTTTGCAATACATAATGATTACAATTATTGTAGGGAATTGGTACGTGTGCATAACACATCTCAATCCTTTAATCCCACTACCGCCTTTTTTGCCACCATCATTTCCATTTTCACATGCCTTTTCCATCAGTTTATAACTCAGCTAAACATTTATGTTACAGTTGTGTCATCCACCAAAGATTACATTTGATTCTCGCTTTCAAGTGTATTTGTACTGCTAAAAAAAGATTAAAAATATTTTAGAATAGTCATAAAAACTCTATATCTCTCACCATGCTTTCAATTAGTTATTCAGTGTCTTGATCTTACCATTTTTTCCTGCAGACTCGTGAGTGCAGTAAATATCAGGAATATAAATTTATGGTCTTGAAATAATCATTTTCACTATCAAGTTCCATTTTTCTGATCACTCTACTTCCTCATTGGGTATCCTTTCAATTCATCTTCATTCCAGGGAACTAAATAAAAAACTTAGGAAATCATTTTTTCTTTTGGTCATAGATTAACAGTATCCTATTGGCAATAAGATTATCATTTTCTTTAAATATTACTAGGTCATTTAATCTACTCACATTACCAATTTTTCAGCATCTTTTCTAAAACCATTTGTGTATAGTGTCCATTAGGATTTGTACTGGAAAATTAACATGATTCTAGCTACTTCGAACAGAAATACGTTTTTTATTGTAGAAGTTTGCAAAATCTTAGAGGGGCAAAAGGAATACAAAACAAAGAAATGTGCTATTTGCCATTGTTGTTCAAAAAGACAACACTACAGAAACTGCAGAAAACCACCACGAATGAGCACCCCCTACTGGCATTTTTTCTTTTTTTTTTTCTTTTGAAGCGAATAAAACTAACACAAAATAAAACAGAACGTTCAATCAAAACAAAGCAAAGAATGTGATACAAGACTTCAAAACAAAACAAAAATAAACCAACAATGATTACCATGTTGCCCCTTGCTATTTTCAGAATAACTTCCCATACCATCAGGAATAATA
>RJWT010018430.1:0-18873 GCA_004365215.1 Cuniculus paca
TGGTTTGAGGGCCTCTGGCAGCCAGGGGTTTGGTGCTTGGCCTAAAGAACCCTCCTGGGACAGAGCACAGGACTCCTGCGATAAGGGGGGAAGGTGCAGTGGTCTGTGAGTGCACTCAGGAAACAGACAGGGTCTGGGGAAGAAGGGGAGCAGGGGTAAGATCATGTGGCAGCGTTTAAAGACACAAGTGACAGGATTTCTGTTCCTGGAGCGCGAGGTGGCAGGGGTCAAATGGGGGAGTGGCCTGTGTGTGCCTGGGTTGTGAGAGCGGCTTGGTCTGGGAGGGCCTCGTGAGCCTGTGCAGGGGTGGAGTAGGTCAAGGGAGGAGGCATCAGGCTGTGTGTGCGCTAACTCCACTGTAGTTTGCGGTGAGCTTGCACAGAAGGGAAGGTGGGGTCTGTTCCTGGGCCCTGGACACCCTGCCTGGCACTCGGAAGTGCCTGGTCTAGGACCGGTCACCCACGGGGTGACCCCCCATCCTTGCCAACCTTTCCTTATGGTGCTCACCTGGGGCAGGCCGGGCCCATCAAATTTGAAGGAAGCTGCAAGGCTCTGAACCTGTTAACCCTGTGGAGGGAAAGTTTGTATGTAGCCTAGTGGCCTTAGGGCCCGGCCTGGAGGACAGAACTGGATGGGCCCTTGTTCCTCCTCTTCCTGCCACCAGAGGGCCTGGGGAAGTGATAGGAAGGATCCAGCAGGAGTCTGGGCTTTGAGGTCTTCATCTCCTGGGCGCGGGGTGAGAACCCCTTCTCCCTCATCAGATGGGCTCACCTGCTTATGTTCAGGCTTTCTAGGCCCCTGAACAAGCTGAGACAGGACCCTCTTGGTCACTGTCCTCAGTCACAGGCTCCTAGCTCATCTCAAATCTGGCCTGGAAGAGGTAGCTCACTCCTCTGTGGTCTTTCCTCTCTGTCCACGTCCTACACAGATCTGGACTCCAGCGCCAGCCCCACGGCCAGTCACACGGGCCCTTAACCTCTTTAACTCCGGTGTTCTCATCTTGAAGATGGAACCACTGACTCCTCCATACAAGAGACGTGAGGCCTGCTGAGACAGTGCAGGAGACACACCTGGTTGGGACCTGTGCCCTGAGGACACCTCTCAGTGTGTGTCTGCCCTCTGGTTCCTTGATCTTGGCTGTCCCAGTCATGGAGATCCACCTGTCCTTGGGTGGTCGGCTGCTAGGGGCTTTGGATCTGCCTCACACTTAATCCCTGCTCGCATGCAGCGTTCAGATTTTGGCTTATTGCCCTCTTTGGATGACAAACAGCTCACCCCCAGGCTGGTGGCAGATTTATTGTGGGGACACACAGCAAGTGCTCAGTATTTGCTGACCGAATCCAGGCTAAGTCTGATCGTCACCTGTGCTTCCATCATAATTTTGTAGAGATTTCTAACTGCCTGTCCCCTCCTTGGCCCTAGGAAATTGTTTTAGTGAACTTTTTTTTTTAACTTCTTGTCTACTTAGTTCTATATATAGCTTCACATTCTCTCATTGTATCTTCATGCCCACGTTACCTGTGAAGTTAGCCGCTTCCTCAGTTCATACAGCTGAGAGGCAGTGGCTCCAGCTGTGAGTTGAGCGCTGACCAGGAATGGTGCTGGGGGTCCGAAGTGCCTGGCTCTGGCCGAGTCTTAGCTGCCCTGTGCCTTACTTTCTGCACTGTGAAGGGCATCCTGATACTTTGCTGGCTGGGTCCTTTAGAAATCAGATGTGAGCATGTGTGCCAGTGTTGAGTGCGGTGGCTGGCAGGTGGTCAGCAGATAGTACCTACAGTCCTTGAGCTGCCTCCTCGGTATCCTGGGGTCTCCTTCTCCCCGTGGCTCCAGTATCCAGATTTCCTTCCTCTGGTTGTCCCAGTTCCATCCCTGGGTTCTCCACACAATCCAGGCCCCTCTAGGAGACTTTGCTGAGGTCTTAGGTTCCCAACACTTGGGGCAGAGAGGGCATGGCGTCCAGGGTTGTGTCCTTCTGGCCAGATGTCCTCAGCTGTGACAGCAGAGGGAATGCAAGGATGCTCATGAGCTGTCACAACCAGGCCCAATGTATCTTTTTGGTCTGGAGCAAAGAGCAGTGAAAGGGCCATAGGAGAGTTCGCTGATAGCCCAGTACATTCTGAGGCCTGCAGTTTCCAGGCTCCCTCCCCAGGTCTTGCCGAAAATGCACAAGGAAGACAATGATCTTGCAATCTGAGCCTGTGAATCTAGGGGCAAATTCCTGACTTCTCTGAGCCCCAGTCTCCTTATTAGTAGAATGGGAACATGGGTCCATCTCATGAGCATGGTGAGAGTTGAGATGATGCTTGAGAAGCCCAGTCCATGATCGTGCCTGAATGCAAGCTCCTCACAGTTCTTAGAGGGCAGATTCTTAGTGCTTGTGGTAGCTGGCGACTTTTATTGTGTAGGGTAATGCAGGAAAGTGGGACATCAGTCTATTTGCAAATGGAAGGTAATTATTTCCGTGCATTTGTACTCCAGCACTATGTTTCCAAGATGGTTTGGAGTTGCAGAGAGCTCTACAATGGTAGATTTGGAACTCTGAGGGGATCCCCTGGGAGCCTCAGTATCAAATCTTAGAAATTTTTAAAAATATACTTGATGTGTGATTAAAAAGCAAGAATTTTTCCAGTTCTGTGTAGAATTTTTTTCTTTCATTTTCATGCATAGAATACAGAACCCCACGCAATTATTTTTTTTTAATCTTTTTGAGATTATGCAGTTCAGGCTGGCCCTGAGCTCACTTTGTAGCCCAGGCTGGCCACGAACTTGCAGCAATCCTCCTACCTCAGCCTCCTGGGTGCTGTGATTACAGGCATGCACCACCATGCTCTGCTCCCACATAATTTTATAGGTTACATTAAAATAGTGCTTTATTGATCCAGGTGTAGAGACCCACATTTTACATGAGGGGAAACAGACATACATTTGCCCCTCCTCCCCAGGCACTGAAATTAGGACCCTAAATGCTCATACCCCGTTCATCTACAGCAGGAGGCGTGGTCTGCTGGAGAAGCGGGGAGCCAAGTAAGCCAATAGGTGCCCTCGAGGGTGGGTGTGAGGAGATGGGCAAGAAATCGGTGCAACTTTTCCAAAGGGCAAGTTGGCAACAAGGTATCAGAAGCTTAAAAATATATATGATCTGTGACTCAGCAGTTGAATTTTTAAGACCAAATAAAGATGTGTGCAGAGGTGTTGGTTCAAGGATGTTTGTCCCAACATTGTTTATGGAAGAAACAGTGGAAAAAACTGCCTAGCAGAAGAATGAATTCATACTTGAGAACCCATAACTCACAGGTAGCTATGAATTATGCTGCCAGGGTTACTAAGCCACCTGAACAGATGTCCCCTAAATACGTGTGATAATAATAGTGATGACAGCTCACACATGTATGGCATTTGCCATGTGTCAGGCATGGTCCTAAGTGCCTTCTCTACATTAATTCATCACTGTAGCAACTTTGGGAGGTATGTGCTGATACTTGCTCCTGTATGGATAAAGAAACTGAGGCACAGATCTGTTACGTAATTTGCCAAAGGTCACACAGATGGTTGGTGGCTGACTGGAATTTGAACCAGGATATCTGGCTACAGAGTCCAAAAGATGTTTCAAAGCAGTGTTTTTTGCTTTTAAAAAGATCTTTTTCAGGGTCCAGATGTGCAATGAAAAATGAATAAAAAGCAGAGCTGGCACCTCAACAGAGGAATGTGATTTTTTTTTCATTTTCTTTTGTCCTGTTTTTCTCAGTGAGTGTGTATTACAGGAAGTTCAGATTCTGGTTTTGTTCTGTTTCTAGTATTAGGGATTGAACCCAAGAGCGCTGAACTACATCCTAGGCCTTTTATTTTTGATACAGAGTCTTGCTAAATTATCCAGGCCAACCTTGGACTTGCAGTCCTTCTGCCTCAACCTCCTGAGTAACTTTGATTATAGATGTGTACTGCCACACCTGGCTTCAAATTCTTCTTCTTTTTTTTCTTTTAGCTAAAAATTAGCTAATGCATAGAAGAAAGCTCTAAGCCTTGTGGCTCTGATGAGAGCCAGTCCTGTGGGAATTCTGCAGTGACACGGAGGTCCTCTGTGCTCAGAGGAAGGAGAGGGAGAAGGTTCAGATGGATGCTGGGGTTGGTGTTCTTACATGTAGGGGGAGGAAGTCCCTGCACTGAAACAACCTAGGAAAAGGTGGGGTTTTGGGGTTCAGGTCCTAGTTCAGCCTTCTACAGTAAATCCATGCCTTAACTTCTTCCTCTAATGCTAAGGGTGTGCTGGGTGAATGATGGCCCACTAAGATACTCAGATTCTAATCTCTAGAATCTTGAGCTTTGCCTCATATGGCAAAAGGGACTTTGCAGATGAGATTATATTAAGACTCTTGGATGGGGAACTGTCCCAGGATTGTCCGCATGAGTCCTGAATGCACCCACATGTGTTCTGATGAGGAGGAGGACAGTAGACCACAGAGGGATGATGTGCTGACCGTGGTAAGATGCTGTGCTGAGGGAGGAAGAGCCGCACACTGAG
The DNA here is from genome assembly GCA_004365215.1 of Cuniculus paca. Classification (NCBI taxonomy): domain Eukaryota; kingdom Metazoa; phylum Chordata; class Mammalia; order Rodentia; family Cuniculidae; genus Cuniculus; species Cuniculus paca. Next base: position 4,520 of record RJWT010018430.1, read on the forward strand.
GAGGGCAAGGAATGCAGTCCCGGAAGCTGGAAGAGGCTGGGGATGGCTTCACCCTGGAGCCCCCCGATGGGACCACCTCTGCCAAAACCTTGGCTTCAGGGTATTGATGCTGATGGTGGACTTTGCCCCCTAGAGCTGCAAGAGGATAATCGTGTGATGCTTTAAGCCACCCAGGTTTGTGGCGATTTGTCAGAGCAGCCCCTGGAGACCATTCTCTGGGATGTGTACACATCAGACCCGTGACACAGCCTCCGACATGAGAGTGGCCAGCCACTCAGGACCGGGGTCCACAAACCCGGTTCTGATCACCCCTGACTTGGGCTGAGCCTGGCCACTACATGCTTGTCCCTTTCACCTGAGGGATGGGTGATGATGCTCATTGATGCGCTCTGTCCTACGCAGTGTGGGGGAGCCTCTTTGGAGGGAATATTTCTGGGATGCCTTCCCCTCAGAGTATGTGTGTCGGTCTCATGGCCAAGTCCAAGGTTTACACCCCACCCCCATCACAGTCTGCACCCCATAGTATTTCTGACAGCTCTAGTGGGCCAGGCTTATGGGTGCCAGAAATGACTTTTAGTTATGATGTCACTTTGGAGTTCTGGAGCAGATATGTGTGTCGGGGCTGGGCCTTGGGGTGGGGACAAGGAAGGAAACCGGCTCCTCCTTGGAGTTGTCAGGTGAGGCCTGGGACCAGCCTTCTCATCTACCCAGTGCTTGCCCTGCTGTCCCCAAAGCCCTTTCCAGCTGCAGCGTGTTTGCTGTGCAGCCAGCACACTGGGCTACGGCAGAGGGGATCAGGTGGCTCAGAGGTGACCCAGGATGGCCTGGGGGACTTTTACCATCACAGCCTAGGATTCACCTTTAGCAGTGCCTGGGCTACCCCAGGCAGATGATGGGGTGGCCATTTGAGTGCAGTGGAGAGACTCGCCTGAGGCCTCTGAGGCCCTCTAAGCCCCCCTAGGCCCAGCTGCCCTGTGTGACTGCCAACAGGACAGGTAGAATGATGGGCTTTGCTTGGCCCTGGAGACCATACAAGAAAAAAAGAATTTAGAAGTTATGTCAGGTTTCTTGGTACAAAAAGAGGAAAGTGAGGTGTCCATGGCCAGCACCATGTACACAAGGCCATCAGGCTCAATCTCTCTCTCCCTGCTCCTGCTAGTTTGGTGGTCTGGATTGATTGAGTTCTAAGTCAGGGCCTTTCTCATGATGACAAGATGACTGCTGTCTCACAGACCATCCTCCTGGTAATTCCAGCAAAGAACTTCTGTTCCCCAACAATTCCAGCCAAGTTCTGCTCATGACTGGACACCGCGCTCCTCCCCGAACCATTTCAGAGGTGGGGCTTTGTGCTCCATCCACTTGGTTTCTAGGCCACAAACTCTGACTCTTCTACCTCTACAGGTTCTCACTCCTCATTCCTCCTCATTGCCCTTCTTTGGGCCTCAGTCCTGGGGCAGCGTTTCTACCCTCACCTGTCAGTAGCTGACCCCCCTATCTCCTCGGACACCGTCTAGACAGCGGTGTTCCTGGACCTGAGACCTGCAGGCCTGAAGCCTCCCAGGAGCTGAGTGCAGGCTCTACCACCTGCCCGTGTGCACCTCCACCAGGCTCAGGTTTAAAACCAAATTCCTTATCCTTCTCCAAATCTCTGCTTCCTAAAAGGTCACCGTGTGCCTCCAGGGGCTCGGGACAAACCCCAGGTCACTCTTCACTTTTCATGTCTTCTGTCGCCCTCATCAGATGCATCTGCAGGCCCCGTGGTCAGTGCCTGCCGGACGCATCCCAGTCCGAGGACTCCTCCCTGCCTCCGCCACCAGCGCTCCTCTTCTGGGGCACCATGAAGACCAGTCTCTGTTTCCTGTCACACCCCAGCTCTGTCCCCCACATGCAGGGGGAGGGACCCCGTATGATGAAAAATCCTATCACATCACGTCTCTCCCAAAAGCCGTCTGAGGCACTTTCACACTCAGAGCAAAAGCCGAGGTTTTCCTGTGAACATAATCAGCCTGGCGCCCTGGCCCTCGCTGCACCCTTCCCTGCCGGCTCGGCTCCAGCACGCCGGCTGCCTCTCTCTTCTGCGCATGCGCCAGGCACGGAGGCGTTGCCTCCCCGCCTGCCTCAGCCTCTGGGCCCAGGGCCCAAGAGCCTTACCAGACTCCCCCAAGCTCAACCCTGTCTCCCTTCAAATCTTTGCTCCTGTCGTCTCTCAGCAAGGGGACATCTCTGACCGCCCTGATTTAGATTGCAGTCCCCAGAGCCCGCTCTCTGACCTGTCCTGGGACACGACTTCCTGCATTGCATGAGGAGCGTCTGATACAGCACAGAACACTTGGATTTGTTAATTGCTTCCTCCCCTGGAAACCTCCACAAAGTTGGGAATTTTGTCTGTAACTGTCAGTATTTTATCTCCAGTTAATACACAGGTTGAGGCTCCCCTATCTGAAGTTCTTGAGACCAGACGTGTCTCATAGTTCAGGTATTTTTGGATTTTGGAATATATGCGTAGACTTTACCAGTTCAGCATTCTTAATCTGAGAATCTGAAATTCAGAAACTGTTCGAAAACCCGAAGCTTTGTGAGCCTAATCTCATTGCTCAAGAAACTTCAGACTTGGGAGGGGATTTCAGATTTCAGGCTAGGGATGCTTGGTGCATAGCAGGTGCTCAGTCAGCCTGAGAAGCGAGCGACTTAGACCCCTTCCGCGGCCGGCGCAGTCAGCCGCCTGGGCAGTGTGCATTGAGGATAGGGGCGGAGGTTTCCCAGAAGAAAGGGGCCAGGTGCTGCCCAGGACCAGAGCGGGAGCCCTTCTCCCGCAGAAGCAGGGTTTTTATTTTTATTTTTATTTTTTATTTTAAGAGAACAAAACAAAATAGAACAAAGCAGATCAGAAACAGAACAATGCAAGCAATATAGGACTTCAAGACAACAGGAAATCAACAGTGGCCACCATTGTGTCTCTTGTTTTCTTTGAAATAGTTGTTCATACCTTCAACACACAATAAATTCAAACAAAACAAAATAGTATAAAACCAATCAAAACAGAATGAAAGCATTACAGGCCTTCAAAACAGACAATAGGAAATCAACAACAGCTACCAGAATGTCTCTTGTTTTCTTCAAAATGGGTCTCCATGGTTTCTCACATATTGCAATCAAATAATAGAAAACAGACTAAAACCAATCAAATCAAAGAATAAAAACATTATTGGACTTCAAAGCATGATGATAAGAAATCAGCAATGGCTATCACAATGTCTCATTTTCTTCAAAGTAGCTGTTCATACCATCACACATAATAAAATCAGTTCTTGTAAACTCTTTAGTAGTTCTAGGCATGTATAAGCCTATACATGTACAGCTATCCTTTCTGTGTTAGACAGAATAACAAAACAAAAGAAAAACATGAGACAAGTAACAGAGCCCAAAACAATAACAATATAGGCTTTCAAAACAAGGTGGCAGGAACATAACAAAAGTTGTTATTTTGTATAGTTATCTTCAAAAGTTACTGAAATTACCAGATATGCAGGGTTTAAGTAGCTGGCTCTCCGGGTTGCTTGGAGAATTTCTCTGCTGGGTGAGCCTTGTTCAAAGTGCTAATGAGCCCAGCACTCAGAGGAGCAGGGTCCTCGGTGAGGAAATACCCTCAAGAAAGATGCCCCCTCAGCCCTCTCTGTGCCTGAGGCTGTTGCAGGTGCTGTGCTGGAGGAGGCTCACTGCCTCACTTTACCTCTTTGAGTCTTGCACAAAGATCCAGGACAAGGATTTCTTTTGTTTCTGGGACATTTGCCAAATTGGGCCAAGACCCACAGCTGAACTGAGTGAGGCACCTGTGTTGCAGAAGCTCAAGAATTTGTGACAGAAGTGCCAAACGAAGCTTTTTAACTTTTTCATGTGGGTCATGGCTGCTGTGTGGAGACAGCTGTCGTGAGTCGTGGGTGAGAAGGAGCTGGTGTGCTTCTTTCAGTCTCCCGGAGCAACTCGATTCTTGGGTTGTGCTGCCCACAACAGGGAGGAACTGGCAGGCTCTGGGTTAGCTCAGGCATTTCCCTATTTTCCTTTGGGAAAAGCCCCATCTTTTTTCTTTTCCTTGATTTCCTTTAGCATGGTCAGGTGGGCAACCCCAAAATTTGAGTCAAGGTCCCAAATTTAGATTAGCTTCAGCTGGATGTGACAGAATACTCATGATAATAATAGATTAAACAAGATAAAACTATTTCCCTTTTTACCAAAAGCATCTGGAAATAGACCATCACAAGACACGACTTCATGATTTTCAGTTACTTAGACTGCTTCAATAATACTTCTCTGCCACTTTGAGAGTCCTGCCTCAGCATCCAACATGGCTGTTGAAGCTCTTGCCATCATATCTGCATTCCAGCCAACTGACTGGAGAAAGTCAAAGAATGGCATGTCTCTTTTTTAAAACTACTATTCCCAAGCTGCGTACATCCATAACATCTCACTGGTGGAACATCGAGTGGTCATAGACTTTATTCCCATCATTCACCTGTCCACCTAAAATTTGGGAATCTGTTATTGAGGGACAAGGAGAGAGTAGATACTGGGGAGCCATGGGCAGTCATTGCTGCTGTGGAAAGCTGCCCACTGGAACTCGTCCTTGGCGTGATTGTTCTGTGCCTGTGTGCTTTGGGTGATAAAGGTCGGAGGTTTGTGTCTGGCACCTGGAGCCATGCTGTGTAACAGGGCTCACTCATTGGCACTGTGACTCCATGAAGGAGCTAGGTCATGTGCATTCTGAAAAGCACAGTTCTTCACAATGTAGCATCTCTAAAATCAGGATGCGTGCTGCAATCTCTCTTGGCAAAGTGGGCGTTGTGACTGTGCCATCATTTCTGTCCCATGAGCATCAAAATTTGCAGAGTAGATGTCAGCAGCTTGGAATGAGCTCCGGAGACAACACAGTCCCCTGGGGTGACACCATGTGGCTGGCATCCTCAGCGCCCCCTGAGGCTGGGCTGTGCGGGGAGTGCGAGCACCACGACTCCGAGACACAGATTCAGGGGCATTGGCCCCCGAGGACAAAGAAGCTTTAGGAGCAACTTGCTCCGATTGCATTTTCCTCGTAAGATTTGAAACGAATGAGGTGTTTTTTAAAAAATATGACTCTAAATCTAAAATAATTCTTTCCGTAAGTACGGTACCCCCCAAAAAACTAAAACAAAAACAAACAACAACAAAAATACCCTGACTGATAAGAGCTCAGGATGTGGATGTCAGTTCCAAAACTGCTTTGTATGTATCCTAAGAATGAACAGATAAGCAAAAATAGTGTGGACCCTGAGAGCCAAGTTAAATACAAATAAAGAAAATGAGAGACACTAGTATAACTTCTGTAGTGTCAAGTTGGAGTCAGAGGAATTAGAAGTATAAATTTCAGGTTTAGAGTAAATATACAGATGGGTTTGTTTTTCTTTCTTTTCGTTTGTTTGTTTGTTTTGTTTTGTTTTTTTGAGACAGGGTCTTGCTATGTACTTCAGGCTGGCCTTGAACTCATGGTGATCCTCCTGCCTCAGCCTCCAGCTGAAATCACAAGCATGTGCCACCATGCCGGGCTATACAGATGAATTTTAAAGCAGGCCTGTGTTCATATCTCAGATTTCCTAGCTCTGCCTGCTCAGAAGCCCTAGAGCAGGTGACTTCTAGCCATCAAATAGGGACCAGTCCAAACAAGGAAATAAAAAAAGCAATGGAATTTAGCCTATAAATAAACATCTGTGAGTCCCTACTGATGTAAATAAATAATGAGATAGATAAGCAAGTGGAGGAGAAAAGGACTCTCTTTCTTCCGAGAGATTTCGAGTAATGAGTGTAGACAGGAAAATGGAAATAGAAAATTATCATTAGGCAAAGCCCACAGCAATAGTTTTTGTGGGCAAGAATCATCAGTGGTTGCTAAAATAAGCAGGTGAAAGGCTGAAGAGAAACAGGATGTTTGCGTAGTCTCTGAGCGTCTCCCTGGAAATACTCACTGCAAGGGGAAACAGTCACTGTGGAGAAGCCTGGCAGACACCACCATACCTAGCGTCCAAGGTTCACAGTGCCAGTGACAAGACAGAGGGACATCGTGCGCCCCCGACCTGATGTACCACGGAGTGACTGTGATTTCCGTTGTGTCCTTGCCAAAAATGCCTGGCTTCAGCCCAATCATGAGAAAACCGCAGACAAGCCCAAACTGACTGGGCCCCTGCAGATGAAATGACCAGCACTCTTCCCAAGTGTCAGGGTCAGAAAGCCAGGTGTGGTGGACCAGGTCTGTAATCCCAGCTGAAGCTGAGGCAGGAGGATCACCATAAGTTCAAGGCCAGCCTGGATTACATAGTAAGACCTTGTGTCAAAAAAAAAAAATGTCAGGGACTGAGAAACTGTCCCCACTGAAGAGACTGAAAAGATGTGACAGCTAAATGCCACGTGGCCTCCTGATGAAGTCCTGAGCTAAAACAAGCAGAAGTCATTACTGGGAAAAGTGGTGAAATGTTTATAATGGGCACCTTTGGGACCTGGCAAGACCCTGTCTCAAAATGGAAAACCAAAGGGCTGAGGATGTAGCTCAGGGCGAAGGCCCTATACTCAACCCCCAGTACTGCTAACAAAACAAAACAAAACAGGCTGCCCTTTTATATCCTTCCAAATCCATATCCCTCACCGAAGATAAATTGCTACAGTTTACCCAGAATCATTTGAGGATTTCTTCTTTACTTTGCCAATATATGAACTTGTTCAGCAGATCTGTTTTACGTAAACGGGATTATCTATACTTACTATTGTGCGACATGCCTTTTTCTCTAACTGCATATTTTAGAATGCTTTCCCTGTGAGTGGAGCGGCCTTTTTAAATAGCTGCATGATACTCCTGGGCATAGAGCCTCCATAATTTGTTTACCCATTCTCTGGATGTGCGTTTGGTTTGTTTCCTCTCTTCCTAGTCCCCACAGTGCCTCGGCGATGGTCCTCACTCAGTCTCTGTGTGTAGCATCAGCGCTTGTCTGTAGGGTAAATACCTAAGATGCAATGCAGACCTGACAGATGCTCACATTTGACAAACTGCCAGGTGGCTCAAAGCAGAGCTGAGCCCACCACAGTCCTGCCAGCAGTGTGGAAGTGTGGTGCCTGTCTCCCCTTTGCCTCACCAGGACTGTGTGTTATCAGTCATGTAGTAGTTTGGAGTTTGAGCGAAGAATAATCGTTCCTTTGTTTACTCATTTCTTTGTGTTGAGCAAAAAATGCACACTCTGCCCTGTGCTGTCTTCAACACAGGGAACATCGCCATGACCAAGAAGCGAAAGTCCCAGTTCCTCGGGCATCTGGGAAGGTGATGTTTGAGCAGCTCCTACTACTTCGTTATCTCGTTTGCATTTCCCTGATGGCTGATGAGGAGGCACAGAGGCTTTCCCTGTGCTTTTCACCTGCTGCATCTCCAGCCTCCCCATGCCAGACTTTGGCCCATGTTCCACTGGGTCTGGAGTCTTTCTCCCAGCTGAGCTTGGAATGAGAGCGCTAATAACTGTGTTCCCCTTTGGGGATCTAGTAAGCCTCAGTGGGAGGTTGGAGACCCCAGTAAGATTTGACAGTGAGGAGAGAGTCGGGCTTAAGATGTATGAGGCAGACCCGGGAGTGTAGTGCACACCTGTAATCCCAGCATTCTAGGGGACTGAGGCAAGAGGATCCCAAATTCAAGCCCAGCCTGGGCAACTTGGTAAGACCCTGTGCATGAATGAATGGATGAATGAGTGGCTTATGTTAGGGATATAGCTCAATGCAAAAGCCCTGGGTTTAATCCCAGGGGGAAAAAAAACACAAGGCAGGGAATGTGCACGGGCTTCATCTGCTTCTTCCAAGGTTTGTGGCCAATCCTGCCGCCTCAGAAACCTCTTGCCAACCAGCCCTGTCCACCATCCTTTCACCAAGCAATGGGCAGAGACCTCTTGAGAGCATCTCCAGACCTTACATTGTGCCTAGTCCCAAAAGTGATGGGAGCAGTGGAATTTGAGGGACGGGAATGTTTATGCTCTGCCCTTGCTGCAGCTCCTGGGCAAATCTGCCACGGGGATTTCCAGTCATCCTGTGTGGGCGAGTTGTTCAGTTTGCCAGCCGTTGAGCCTCAGTGCTTTGGACTCGTGGAGTTGGACAGAGGAACAGGGTCAGGCTGTGGGAGGACAGAGCTGAAGGGCGATGCATCCCTCACCCATGCTCTTGTGGGTTACTGAGAAAACAGCCTGGGTGTCGTTGTCGCTTTGCCATCACTAGGACAAAATACCCAAAGCCCGTAACTTGAAGAAAGAGAGATTTACTTGGGCTCACAGGTTTTGTTTAGAGGTCTCAGGCCATGGTTAGCAGGCTCAGGTGCAGACGCTGCATGGCGGAAGGGCCTGCTGCTGAGGAACTGCTCCCGGCACAGCCGCCAGGAGGTGGAGGAAGCAAAGGGCTGGGAGGGAGACGCTGGCTTCAGCTCAGGCGCCGGCGACGCCCTCTCACCTGCAAGTCAGCTTCCTCCCACAGCCCCCGCTGCCAGCATGGGGCCTTCGGGGCATCCTCCGCCCAAAGCCCGACCCGGGACACAGCCTGTGGGCTCGAGACTCAGGTGCCACTTGTCCAAATCTGAGCTTTATCGCTTGCCAGTTGTAGGACCTTGGACTGCTCATGTCACCTCTGTGTACCTCACTTTGAGTCTCCGTGTATAAAATGCTCCGGTGGTGCCTGGAGCACAGGGAGCTCTCAGCAAACAGGAAAGACTTTTTTGGTTGTTGTTATGATTGCAGGGGTGTGGTGAGCAGGGCAGAGGGGGCCCACACCCTCTGGGCAGCAGCCCAGCCTTTAGCTGTAAGTGCCCGAACCAAGAACCCAAGCGTCACTGCTGTCATAAGCGCGGCGGATGGGCTGGACGGTGTGTGGTGGCGGGATGGAGGACAGCACTCCATAAAACCTGAGGACAAGGCACACACTGTCTTGCAGGTCAGACGTAACTCAAATGGCTGTTGCTAGAGGGAAGAAATGGAGACTGGGCCCCGGGTAAAACAATCTATGGTCCCCGCATCCTTGTGTCCTCCCGTCTCCTCTCGACAGGGAGGCGGGACGCCTGCTGCGGGCCGGGCCGTGTGAGAGTGTGGGTACTGAGCCCCCTGGATCTGCCACAGGAGGCTGCACCTGTCACTCCTTCCCAGGTCTCGTTTTCTCAGCTGTGAAATGGGGGTGTTGAGGAGGAGTGTAGCGCTCCTTTCAGCCCCACGCCAGTGCTGTCGCAGCCCTCAGGCGTCCGGATAGCAACACGGAGAGCCACCGGGGACCAGCAGCCTGGATGGTTCCAAGCCTCCCGCTCAGTGCAGTTGGAAGGTGATGCCCGGATTTGGGGGTCTGGAGTGGTGGGGGTGGCATGGTTCAGCCATCTAAATCACCAACTGGTGTACGTTTGACCCCTGACTGAGATCCCAGACAGCAGGGAAGCCCCAGGCCAGCAGTGGGCCTGGAAGGGTATTTCGGGGGTGCAGGTGTGGACATGGGTTGTATTCCCACCGTGACGTTGTTGTCTTTGTGACTCGGATCCTTTCGCCAGGGTGGAGCTGCCACGCCCGGTCCAGTCCTGCTCATTGTTGCAGTTTAATGCGTTTGTCAGTGGCTCGTCTCATAACAAGGGGACCCACAGCTGCGAATGTGACCTACTCAGGGCGATCTGGACCCAGCCTTGACCTTGACCTTGACCTTGACCTTCCAGGGCCCCCTCCCTCTATGGTGGAGAGACACATGCAGTTCCAAAGTTCTGCCTCTCTTTGTTTGGTGCCCCTCACCCTCTGGGCTTAGGGTGTAGCTCTCCTTTGGCTGGGGACTGCGAGCCTGCACCGTTTGGTGCCATCCCTGCATCGAGCCTCTGCCCACCTCCCCGGGGCACCCAGTGCTGGCAGGAGGCCCCTGCCATTGAGAGGCCGAAAGTCCTCCTGTGTTTCTAAATGCCCCCTACCATGCCCTGCCACTATCTGACCAGTCCGTCCCATTCTACAACGCCTTAAATAAAATTTTTAAAAGGAAATAACAAAACAAAAGAATTCTGTAAGATATGGAACTACTACTGATCGACTTCATGTAAGCCCTGATTGAATCGTTTCAGGAACAACCATTGTAATTCCTCGCTTTTTTAACTGGGTACGTGGGAGAGTTCCTAAGCTCAGGTCTCATCACAGGTCGCACTGCAGGAAACACAGGCCGGCAACCAAAACAACGGAAATGGAATGCAGCCTTGGTGCTGCTCTCACACTCCTGCTTCTCCTTTTCCCTGAGTCCCCAGGCTCTGTCACTAACCAAGGGGGCCCTTTCCCCTCCTGTCCTTTCCTACCAGCAGCCTCTCAGCCCTAAGGAAGGACTCTTTACAGAGTCAGGAGAAAAATTGTTTTAAGTAGGCAAGGAAAGGTAAGGAACCCCCCCACACACACACCTTCTCCCTCCCTCAGCTACGTTCAATTACTTTTGCTCCATGTAACTATGTAAAAGGGGAGGGGGGAAAATACTTTCATGTAAGCCAGCCAGGGTGGCACATACATGTGATCCCTGTCTGGGAGGCTGAGGCAGGAGGATCGCAAGCCCAGCCTGAGCAATTTTGGGACTTGAGACACTATCTCAAAATAAAAAGACTGGGGGTGTAGCTCAGTGCAAAAGCCCTGGGTTTAATCCCCAGTCTCACCACAAAACAAACAAACAAACACCTCTTTCATTTAAAAGGCATTTAAACAGGGCCTGGTGGCATATGCCTGTAATCCCAGCACTCAGGAGGCTGAGACAGGAGGATCGTTTTGAGTTCGAGACCAGCCTGGGCTATAAAGTGAGCTCAAAGCCAGCCTGAACAGCACAGCGAGACCCTGTCTCAAAAAGACAAGGGCTGGGGATTTAGCTCAGTGGCCTAAGCACCTGCCTGGTAGCCGCAAGGTTGTGAGTTCGGACCCCGGTGCCACAAAAAAAAAAAAGCATTTAAAGCGGGGCATGGTGGTGCTCGCCTGTAATCCCAGCATTAAGGAGGCTGAGGCAGGAGGATCTTTGCAAGTTAAAGACCAGCCTGGGCTACAAAGTGAGCCCAAGGCCACTTTGAATGCATAGTGAGACTCTGTCTCAAAAAACCAAAAATAAATAAATGGCATTTAAAATTTTTTTCTTAGTACATGTTTGTAGTACATAATGGTTACATTCCTCATGTGTAGTTGGTACATGTACATAACATGTCTTAATTTTGTTTGTTTTTTTACAGCACCAGGGATTGAACTCATGACCTGATGCTTGCCAGGCAGGCACTTAGGCCACTGAGCTAAATCCCCAGCCCTTGTCTTTTTGAGACAGGGTCTCACTATGCCATTCAGGCTGGCCTTGAGCTCACTTTGTAGCCCAGGCTGGTCTCGAACTCACCACGATCCACCTGTCTCGGCCTCCCGAGTGCTGGGATTATAGGCGTGAGCCACCACGCCCAGCAACATGTCTTAATTCTTAAAAGGCATTCTGAACTTTCTGACGTGGGCAATGGCGGCTCACATTCCTCTTTTGTGAATTAATGAGGCTTTTAATTATTTGCCCAAAATGAACATAGGCAGCGAGCAATGGAGAAGGAATACTGGCTGTGGCTTCAGCGACTCCAGGCCTAACCTCTGGGGAGTGCAAGGGGGGGCCTCACCTCAGCCTCTGTGGGTTCCCTTTGGGGCCCAAGGGGTGAGGAGGGGACAGCAGAGTGAGAAGAGCCGTTGAGTCACTTCCTAGAGCCCTGGGTTTGTCCCCACTCCCTGTGCCCCTTAACCACTCGCAGACCTTAGCCAGGCTTCACTGTGGAAGGGTGATAGCGGGCTCATCTTCTCACAACTTACCATCCAGCTGCTTTTGCAAAGCTAGCTTTCTTGAGAAAAACCTCTGCACCTCCCCCACTTCGGGAGAGTCCACTTCGGCCTCTGTGTCACAAATCCCCACCTCGGCCTGGCCTGCCTGGGACATTCTGGTCTCTCCCCACCCAGTCCCAGCTCCTCCCTCCATCCCAAGCCATCTGTCCCTTTTAACTGTGCTGACCCTGGGGAGGGCGGTCTGCAAGCTGGTTCCATAGTGGGCCCAGGAGGCCAGGACACCCCAGGGCTGCTGGGTCACTGGATTGAGTTGAGGGTTCAGGGCTGCTCCTTGCTAAAAAAGTCCCTGTGGGGAAAAGTGTCCCGGGGTGGAGAAAGGACTTGCCAGGGAGGGAGGGGCTGATGAGTTCGCACACATCAGAAAGGAAACAAGAAAAAGGGGGCGGAGAAAGGAGAGAGGATGCCTTTCTAAAAATACAGCCCATCTGCACTGTGAGAGCTAGTTTCCTGGGAAACCACTGAGAACAGAGTTGGGCTTGGGTGGTGATGCAGGAGTGGGCTCCCCGGTGGCTTTGCAGCTCTCCTGTGGGTCTCCAAGCCTGGGTGGTCAGTGCTCCCAGCCGGCCAGGACATCCCAACCCCAGTACCACCAGAGTCCAGTCGGGACTTCCCAGGGCTGTACTTCCTGCTTCTCATGACACCAGGCTAGGGAGGGATCAGCGCTGCCACTTGGTCCCATGCCACAGCACGGGTTTCATCCGAGGCCCTGTGCCCTGGGCTGTCTTCATCCCTGGGCTCTGTGTAGGGAGAAACTGGCAGGATGAGTGGGGTCTTCTCCCAGCCAAGCTGCTGGTGTGATTGTGAGTTTTCTGTGCAGGAGAGAAAGTCTGAGGCTTCACCCTTGAGAAAATCTAGAAATAAGCTGGAGAAGAAGGGAGAGAAGGAAGAAGGAATGAATGGAAGAATTGAGGAATTCATTCACCTTCCTTCCTCCCTCCCTGGTTTGATGGCCGTGGTGGTATGGGATGAGCAGTGAGCACTAGACTAGGAGTCCTGGTTGACCTGGCCCTGTGGAGATAAGTAATTGGGCTTCTTTTAGTCCTGGTTTTGTCATCCTATCAGGGTGAAATAAAATAGCAGAAGAAGCACTTCTGAGCTATGAGATGCTATGTAAGAATAAGGACTTGTTCTTCACCAATCTTTTTTTTTTTAATTTTTTAATTTTAAAGATAATAAAACCCAACAAAACAAAACCGAATAAATCCCGTCAAAACACAGCAGTGAAACTGGTACAGAACATCAAAGCAGGGTAATAGGAAAACAACAATGGCTACCAAAATATATCTTGTTATCTTCACAGTAGTTGTCCATTCCATCAGACATAGCAAAATCAGACCAAAACAAAACAGAATAAAACCTATCAAAACAGAATATTGAGTAGAGAAAAAAAAATTAATAAGAACAGAACAAAAGAAAACAGAACAATATTAGACTTCAAAAACAAGATAGAAAAATCCCCCATATTTGGCACATTGCATTCTGGTATTCTCCGTATAGATGCCCAGACTGCCAGCCACAGGCCTCTAAATTCAACCAAACACTACAAGTCTCCAGTTGGTTTTTGTTCCTCAGTTGCTATGAGCTCAGGCTGACCTCCAAACCAGCTGGTGGCTTACGGGGTGAGAGGGTTTCCTGATTCTCAGCCTGCACGCAGGTAGGGTTACAGGAGGCGCTGACTTTTCCCTTCCTGGGCTCCAAATGGTGTGCGCGGCTTACCAGAAAGGCTGGCTAGTAGGCTCGTTGATCGGTTCCTCCCTCTTTACCAATCTTGTTTTTGGTGGTACTGGGGACCGAACTCGGGGCCTTTGCACTGAGCTACATCCCCAACCTTTTATTATTTTTTATTTTGAGGCAGGGTCTTGATAAATTGTTGTTACCCTCTCTGGGCTCAAACTTGCAATCTTCTTGCCTCTGCCTCCCAGAATGCTGGGCTCACAGGCATTTGCCACCATGCCCTGCTCCAATCTGTCTTGGAAAATGTTTTTCCCTGATTTCAGACCTGTATACCCTGGTTTTCAGCCCTCTGCCCAGGGATTATCCCTGTGAACTTTTTGATACACAGGCTATCAGATTTTTTTCTGTGGGACCATTCCTATTTCTTTTCCATTTATTATGGCACACACATTTTCTCATGTTATTAAGTAATCTTTTGTCAGTTATTGTAATAATATGTGTATCTGGTGACCTGTTGACAGACATTCAGCTGGGTCTGGTTTCTCTACTATAAATGGCACTGTGGTCAGCATTCCTGAGCTACACCATTCTCTGCCCTCTCCAGTTTTCTCAGGAAATTTCTCCCAGGAAAAGGATTGCTGAGTCTGAGAGTATGAACGTTTTGGAAAATTTTAATTGATTTTGCAACACTGCCCTCCAGAAAGAGGTACTGGTGTATCTCCCACAAGCACCGTCAGTCCCGCTTCTGTGCACCTTCGTCAGCACTGCAAGCTTTCGTCAGTTGCATTTGCCTAAAAG
>RJWT010018431.1:0-18863 GCA_004365215.1 Cuniculus paca
TGTCAGGAATCAATAAGAAACTTTTATTCACAAACTCAAAGGGAAACAGGAATGTGAAGTTTCTATGGTAGAGAATGAGTCTTGCAGCAGTAAAGTCACTTTTCTCTGAAATATGCCAAACTAATTAATTGCTTCAAGCTTCTGCTTGGAATTCAGTAATTATGGGTTCTTCAGAAAGCTTCTAACATTAAAATGTGTTTTCCTCTTGCCCTATATAAAATCTTAATACCAAAATGGGGTAATTTAGCTCACAGATGCAAAAGAAATTAGATTAATTCTGCAGTTTTAAATCAAAACAAATTTTCACTTCAATATATTGTGTCTGTATCATTAATTGTTGTGAATGTATATGGGTCAAAGTTTGTCTAAAATGCACATATCCCTAAAGCTTTCTTAATGTTGCTTCACAGGGTTTAATATTTGAACATATGTTGTATCATGTATAGCATTGTGAAGCTGAAATTTTTCACAACAGATTTCGATGTGGTGGGCCTAGAGTAACACAGCACATTTGTGAATCCATGTGAACTTTTACACTGCATTTCATTGTATAAATCAGACCATGCGTTTATGAATTACCATGTTAGAGATGTGAGATTTTGTCCTCACAAACAATACAGCAATTTTTGGTACTCTCTACAGATTCAAATGTTATAGCAATTTGCCCATAAATTATCATTATTGAAATGAAGAATAAGTGTGTATACGTGGATCTTCATTTTCTGTTAGTATTCTGTTCATGGGCTGGAAAATCATTCCTAGTAAAGACAGAGAGTATTGCTTTAATGTTTTAAAAGAAAATCTTATCATAGCATAATAATGTAAACAATACGTTAATAGGATGTTTTAAAATAATTGCTCTAGAGGTGACACCAGGGAGTTGGTACAGTAACAAATTCTCTCTTATTCTTATGGTTGATACATTGTGTCAACTTGAGCAGTTTAGAACTTTAAGTGATTCAGCATGGGGCCAGGGTCCCTAATTTGTAACATCCTCATCCTGTGCAAGAGGAGTGCAGGCAGATGGTGTGAGTGCTACATCCACCCCAGGGGAATAGCCTGCATACAATAAAAGACAAAGGAGGAGGGACTTGGGGCTGCTTCTTCAGAGGAGCTCCAGTCTTCGCCTTCAGCTTGGACGTCGTCTCCTGGCTTCTGGCACAGACTGTTCAGCTTCTGCCTGGGACTCCTCAGCCTTTGTCGTAGACTCTTCAGCCTTCATCATAGATTCTTCAGTGTTCCGTCGTAAACCCATCGGCCTTCTGACATGGACTTGCACAGGACACTGCAGTAAGCTCCAGCCCTTGGGCTGGACCCTTTAACCTCTAGCGTGCAGACACCCTCTGCACGCTCCCTCATTCAACCTTGTGACTGACCATTGTAAGCCAATCTTGTAATTTCTTATACAGCTATTTTGTATTATATCTGTTTCTCTAGTAAACCTTGACTGATACACTTATCTTTCTGTAAAATGCCAAATACACAGTAACTAATGCTTAGAAATACTCTTTGGATGACTGAACAGCTCAACTAAGAACCTGAAGCAATGCAAGGTAATAGAAAATGAACAAAGAGATGGAAACAGATCAACCTGAAGTATTCAGAAAAATCCATGGAAAATGAAGAGTCAGGACTGTGGCCCTCACCTACACATGGCAGTGACATTGTGGCTTCCAGATGTTTGTTTTGCCAAAGACCTCAGCAAATTTATTCATGGAATGACCAGCACCCATGCCTGCAGTGAACCCTCTTTAGAGAGAACCACTGTTGTGCCCTTCCCTCCAAAAGAAGCCACTTACTGCCCTCTACGAAGGGCTCACCACTGCTTAAATCTCCACACGCACCCTGAGCATTGCACCATGGCCATTCTGCACGCACCCATCCTCTGCATCGTGACAATAGCTGAGCTCTGTGTGTCTGTGCTTCAGAACCCTTGGCTGTAGCCCCTGCAGTCTGACTTTACCTTCATGTCAGCCAGCTTCCTTCATTATAATGAAATACCCGAGGTAGTTAACCCAGCAGTGGGGAACCTGCACCCTGGTCACCGGTACCACTGCAGCTCAGATCCAGGAGCCTTTCCACATGTGTGTCTGCTCCAGACCACAGGCTCATCAATGCTCTACAGGGACTATGATCTAGGAAGTGGTACTACTTCTACTGTGAGCTCACCCAGGAGCAGATTTGGGAACAAGCCTGGTACCCTTGATTGCATTTCCCCTGCCAAAGAGACAGAGTCAGGACAACAGCAGCAACTTTCACCTCTAAAGACTCTGATAGCCCTCGCTGCTGTAGACAACACCTGCAGCCTTCTTTGCTGAGAACCCTGAGATACTTGAGGATCATGAAATCAGCCAGCAAAGGAACAGAGTAAAATGTCACTCTTTCTTTATTATAACTAAAACCACCCCACCACTCCCAGCCATCAGCCTCTCACCCATCTGTAGCTGAAGGTCTTGGCCACAACACCCAACCCATAAGTCTGAAAGAGGTGGCTACCTTTGACACATCAATTGCACATACAATTTTAACACAGGTAAGAGATACTCCAATACATCCTGATTATTGCATGTAGTCATAGTAATGATGTAGTATTTCAGAAATGTAATAATATTGCAATTATGTATGGGTATTGTATTTGCTTCCATGATACATTTCTTAAGGTGTTTATTAGTAAATTGTTGTTTCTGAAAACTGTTGTGAGTGCTTCAACACCAAAGGAGGATGAATTAAATAAGGTCAATGATAAATAAATGCATAGCAGAGAGACTACATATGTAGATACATTGTACATTATCATAGTACTCCTTGACTACATCTATATGGTTGTTTTCATAATAAACTATTAAATGGTAACTAAAAACAAATACTTATATGATGATCTTGAAATAAAATGTTAATATTAATTGTTATTAATAATTACCATAATGACATACTAGAATTATTAAAGAAACATGTATAAGATAGGAGATAGGGCTGGACAGGGCAGTGGTGGTTGGAAGACTGCCTCACCTGGTGTGACTCTAAGGCACACAGGCTGTGACAGAATGGAGGGCACTGTGCTTGGTGCTCACACCACACCTGAGTAGGAAGAAACCTGGCTGTGTGAGGTGTCAGGAAGCCACCAGGGTAAATGGTGACAAAACTCGGATGCAAATGAGTTGGTGCCTGTGCTCACTCCTAAATGCAAAAACCAAAGGTCAGAGTGCTGTCTCCTCACTCTGAACATCATTAGTGCAAGCAGTGGCACAGACATCTGTGATAACCAAGGCACACACGCTGATGTTCTGAAAGCCAGGAGCTGTGTGCCCAGCACCTCTGAGCCTGACCCACGAAACACTGAAGCTATGCATGTGAGTGGCTTGATCATTTGTCACTCCTCAAGGAGCACAGGCTGGGACTTAGACCAACTGAGCACCACTCACTGGGGTGGCTCGTGTTGCCCTGAGCTCTGTGACTGAAGAAGGGCTTCTGAGTGTGGGGAGTTGCCATGCCTCCAGGGATGTGGGTTGAGTTCTGTGGTCTAAGTGCATCCTGTTCCCCCAGTGTGGCCCACATACCACTGAGGCTCTGCTTGTAAGAGGGCTGGAGAGGCACAGGGATGTTTGTTATGCACCTGTGTCCTATCCCACGGTGCACACGCTGAGGTCAGCAAGCCAAATGTGTGCTGTGTTGTGTGGATTAAAGTTGTGCATGCGGGAGGGGTTGCTGAGGCTTGGGCATCTGCCCCACACCCAGGAACACAGACTGGAACCCATGTGCACAAAACAGGTTGCCTCTTCACACCTCCATGGCGTGTGCAGCTCTGCCAGTGTGAGACCCTCTTGTGGCCCAGGCCTTTGCCATTCCCTGCACATTCTGAGAGTGAGTGAGCACAGCCAGGAGGAAGCGGCTCTAATCCACTCACCTCTGCAGGAGGAATTCAGAATCTTTCATCTCATGCTTTTATTCATGCCCTCTATTATTTTTAACTTCATTGTCCTTAATTGCTTTTTTGATTATTTTATTAGAGTTTAATAAAATATTTTCTCTCTCCCATCTAAGTGTCCCATTTTTCTACTTTTAAGTATAAAACTGTTAAGAATTTTTAACATTTCAGGTTATTCTATAATATTTTATCTCTCTCTCTTCTTTTTTCTCTTAACATTATTATAGGTGACAGTTTTGTTGCTGTGGGTCCACAGTTAGTTTGTTTCTTCACTGTGATTTCCACTGCTGGTTTTGTTCCTCTCCAGTAGAGAAGATCACACCTGGAGTGGTTGACACAGTGGTGGGTTCTTTTCAGTTGATCTTAACCCATTGCATTTAAGAGAAATCAGACCTAACCCAGCCACAAACTAGTCCTATGGCGACCTATCACCTACTTTACTTAAAAAAGTACAGAACAGACCTCATAAAACAACTAACTTGCAAGTAATTATGGCTAAGGAGGACCTGCATTCCGACTCCTGAACATTCACTCTCTTTGTAAAAAGAGAAATAACTCAACTCATGCAGATGCCACATCTAAAAGGACCTTATGCATGCAGAATACCATACAGAGAACACACTATGGACAAGAATAGAAGACAACATGGTAGCACTCCACACAATCTGTTCTCTATATATTATTAAATTGATTGTGTGCATTTATACAAACACTGTGTCCTTCATGTTCAAAAACAGTATGTACAATATGAAAACCCACCATAGTAAGGAGAGAACCATGGGCCACTTACACCATCAAATTCACTTGAAATTAATTTTGATACTTCACAACAAAATAATAGTGAACCACACATTGTTAAGAAATGAAATTTTCCAGATGTTTTTCTGGAAATGTTTGGAAGAGATTCAGAGCTTTACAACTGATGGAAATTTTAACATAGAAACACACACACACAAAAAGGCATGAGAAAACAAGATGCAAAATGATTTCTTACCCATAGCCACGGATTCAACAGTTAACACAATGTTCCACAATGAATTTAAAAACTGTTAAAACAATGTATTCCAAAATATTAAAACCTAAAATAAGTGAGAAGTTAAATACAAGATATAAAAAAACTTTTCCATACAGAGATTTTTGAGAAAAACAAAACACAGAAGTTTTGAAAACAGAAACACTAAGTTGAGTGTTGGTGAATGGTATAAATCCATAACTAAAACAGCTGAATCAGACACTGAAGTTTTATCACAGCCTGTGTAATTTTACAGCTGGTGAAAACCCATCTCAAAATCTTTTTGAAAGTTCTTGCAATTTTGTGTGAAGACTGTATGTTCTTTTTATCCCTTGTGCTGGAAACAAAACAAAACAAAAAAACTTCAATAAGTTAAACAAAATATTCGGTTTAAAGGCTCACCACTAGATCAAGCAAAAGAAAGAATATCAGTTTTTAAACATAAGGTACAATAATACAGAAAAAAACTATATAAGAATCTAGAAAAAGAATATACAAGACCCTTGTGCTCAATTACAATCAATCAAGCAAATAAAAGACAATTGAAAGTTGGTGGTAAGGAGCAGGTATACTGATTAATGGTATACCAATTAAATAGTATCTGAAAATTTCTAAAATCTTAGGATTGATATGAACATTCAGGTACTGAAAGCAGTTGTAACCCAAAACAATGATAATTAGAAAAAAATTTCCCATTGGATATTAGGGTTGAAATTCTTAAATTATTGAAAGTTTCAATAGAGAAATCTCATTTAAGTTATAATAGTAAACACAGCATATCTCTCAGCAGAAACTGTAAAGATCAAGAGGACAAGGGATGATATAGATGAAGATGAAAAGTAAAATAATTTCCAAATTTGATTACTATATCCTGCAAAGGAATCTTTCAGGATTAAAAAAATTCTTTCATATAAGCAGAAATTAAAGCAATTCATGATTACTCAACCAACTTTGCAAGGAGCAATGAAATGAATGATATTCTTAAAGGGTAGTACAAACACAAAAGAGCACACAGGAAAGAATAAATATTATTAGAAGAGTAAACTAAGAAAACAAAGAATATTTTTGAAAAGTAAAAGCTAACAAGAGTTTTGACACACTTTTCTACCAGGACTCTACATGTAAAAGCCCATAGTTTATAACTAAAAGACATATGTTGACTATGTGGGGCAAAACAAAGAGCCAACTATGTCATTCCTGTGGGAAACACAACACCATCGCAAATACACACATACTGAAAGTCAAAAGTTGGAAAATGGTGTTCCATGCAAATGAATTCTGAAAGCAAACCAGAGTACTTATACCGATATCACATAAAACAGAGTTCAAGCCAAATTTAATAAGAAAGGACATAAAACCACCGTATGTTGTAATGTAACAATCCAGTGAGAACCTGTTGGGATTATAAATATATATGCAGTGAGGTTTGATGATTTCAATTTTTGATAACTAACATTGATGAACATAAAGAAAAGATAAGCCCCAGTATAGTACTTGTTGTTAAATTCAATATTCCACTCTCTTAAATAGATGAATCATCCAGACCCCCCAAAATCAACAAGAAAAAATGTCATTAAACTACTTATAACTAAGTTGTACTTAACAAACATCTTCAGAATTTTCTCTCCAGGCAACTTTTCTTCTGGGCACCCTTCTGTCTCTGTTAGGCAGAAGATTTTCTTCCTTACAATAATTTCTTCCTTTCAATAAATTCTACTCTTACCTAGAATAGCAAAGGCAACTCTGCATAATAAAGGCAAGGCAGACTTGAAATCCCAGGCTTGAAATTATACTACAAAGTTGCTATAACAAAATCAGCATGGTCCTGGAAAAAAAAAACAGAATCAAAAATCACTGGAACAAATTAGAATGCATAGAAAACAACTACAAACACACTCAGTCACCTGATCTTTGATAAAGGGGCCAAACATGTTCATTGGCAGAAAGCCTCTTTAATAAGTGGTGTTGAAAAACCTGGATTCCTACATGCTGAAGACTTCAACTAGACTCATGCATATCACCATACACTGAACTAAAGTCAAAATGGATCAAAGATCTAGATACTAAGACAGAAACACTAAACCTACTGGAAGACAAAGTAGGTTGAAATATCAAGAACATAGGGGTATGCAAAAACTTCAGGAACAAAAGCCAAACTGCATGGGAAGTACTTCAAAGAAACTACAACTGAAATCTCATCTTATTAAAAGGTTTTTGCACATCAAAAGAAATCACCAACAAGATGAAAAGAAAATCTATGGATTGGGGAAATATGTTTTGCAAACTGTCCCTCAGACAAAGGACTTTTATCTACAGTGTATAAAGAATTGAAAAAAATCAGGGCCCCCAAATTCAAAGACCCAACCCAAAAATGAACGTGTGAGATGAATACAAAATTACCAGATGAAGAAATGCAAATGGCAAGAAAATACATGAAAAAATGTTCAACATCATTGATCACTCAAGGAATGCAAATTAAAACAACACTTAGATATCATCTCACTCCATAAAAAAATGCCTAACATCAAGAAATTAAGCAATAACAAACACTGATGGGGCTGTGGGGAAAAACGAACCCTTCTCACTGTTGGTGGGAGTGCATGCTGATACAACCACTGGGGGTATGAGTGTGGAGATTCCTCAAGAAACAAGGATTAGAGGTTCCAGTCGACCCAGCCTTTCCCCTTCTGGTAATTTTCCTAGAAGAACTGAAAGCATCATGCCACAGTAATATATGTGCACCCATATTTATAGCTGCTCAATTTGTCATAACCAGATCTTGGAAACAGCTCAAATGCCCATCATCTGAGGAACAGATAAAAAAGATGTGTTTTTTGTTTTGTTTTGGTTTGGTTTTTTGTGGCACCAGGGATTGAACTCATGACTGAGCTAGATACCCCACCCTTGTCTTTTTGAGACAGGGTCTCACTATGCTGTTCAGGCTGGCCTTGAGCTCACTTTGTAGCCCAGGCTGGTCTCGAACTCACAACAATCCTCCTGTGTCAGCCTCCCGAGTCCTGGGATCACAGGCATGCGCCACCAGGTCTGTCAAGATGTGGTATATTTATACAATGGAATACTAGTCAGCCATAAAGAATGATAAACTCAAGACTTTTATAGGTAAATGGATGCAACTACAAACCATACTCATAGGTGAAATAAACCAGACTTGCATGTGTAAACACAGTATTCTCTCCCTAGTGTAAGAAACTGAAAAAGCAAATAAGATTCAAAAGTTCTAATAGATTTAGTAAAAGGGAAAAAACACTGCTAAAAGGGAAATTATATTGTTTGATCAATCTTGCATGCCTATAGCTGATAAACTGTGCAACTAATTTGAAGATAATGATATGCAATATAACAACAATTGTCAAATTTCTATCATTATGTTTTGAAATCTGCACTATAGCTATTATTATTTGTTATTGTTGTCATTTTGGTTTTGTTGTTGCTGCTTTTTCATTGTTTTTGTGCTTCTTAATTTTTCTGATTTTTCTCTTAAAAAAAAAAATTCTACTCTTAAAAAAAGGAATTTTCTTTCCAAGTAGAGCAGCTCATGAAACTACCTCTAAATATACTACAATTTTGTTCAAGGCCTTAATTCAGCATGTACAAAAATATAAAGTAGCTCATTGTATATCAGACCACAATGAAAGGGTAATTGATAATAACAAAAATTACAAGAAATAGAGAAATACTTAAGGATTAAACAATACACTTTTTTTTTCATACTGGGGATTGAAATTGTGACCGTGTACTTTCTGGGCAAGTGCTTATGTGCTAAGCTAAATCCCCTGTTACAACAACACACTTTTGAATAAGCAGTGTGTCTTTGAAGACATCAAAGAGAAGACAAAAAATTATAGAATCAAATAAATGGGAAACAAAACACACCGGTAGCTATGGAAACATTGAAGCTCATCCTAAGGTATTTATTTGTATGAGTACATACATTAGAAAATCAGGGCAGTTTCAGACAGGCAACCTAATGATACATTTCAATGCAATAAAATAACAAGTAGCCAAACTTCAATCCAGTTGAAGTATATAACTAATAAATGCCAGACCTGAAGATAATGAAAAAAACCTAAAAACAATACCAATGAGTGCTGAAACTATGAAAAAAAAAACAATGAGTTACTTTAAAAGATAAAGAATATTGATAAACCCTTAAAGTTGCAAAAAAAGTAAAAACCTTTTATTATCCACATTATAGTCTGAAACACTCTTTTGTCATTTAGTAATTATTGTCAATATGTGAACAATTTCACAAGAAGTTCTACTTAAAACACAACAAAAATTAATATTCAAATGCCAATTGCTTCAAGAATTTCTTCCAATGCGCTTATGTTAAATTTTTCACATTGTGTTTTAATATCGAAGTTTGCTACCCAATACAATCCAAATGCTGAAAGACGTGGAGACACATTCTGGTGATGCACTGAATGAATAATAAATATAGAAAGCACATGATCCCTTAAGACTTTGAGATATAATGATATTGGGAGACTCTGAATTGAATAGCACATTTTTCCCTAATGAATTGACACTTAACACAAAATGATTATTTTAAAAAATTGTCAGGACTCCTTCCCCAGCCTTGGCCCGGGACCAACCTATGTGCTATGTACTTGCCCTCTGTGGACCAAGTCCCCATGGACTTTCACAAGTGAACATATATGCAGACTGCAGACCACCTCCGTGTCAAGATGGCCTGGATTCATGAGGTCACAGAGTATCACTGCTGAGGAGTACAGGGATAAGAGGTGAGCATCTGCGCTGCCTGGAAAATACTCAGAGGTGATTACCAGAAAATATGGCTGTGTCCTTGTCATATCTATGAGACTGTGGTCCACTACCCCATCTAGTGAAAGGAGATAAGTCATATTCTCTAAATGTATTCTTAAAAGATTCTGTACATGAATTGCAGACTCTTGAGAAACCGCTTAAATAATTTTTGTAAGAACCAATTTAAAACTTTATTTCATAAAATAGTCAAACAAGCAATTTTTAAATTTAAAGATTTCACCTGAAAAGTTTTTGTTTTTTGAGAGTTACTTTCTTTTCTTTTTCTTTTTCATTTTGAAAAGAATACAACGAAACGAAATAAAACAGAGTAGAGCCAGTCACAACAAAATGATGAACAAGGTACATGACTTCTAAACAGGGTAAAAAGCAATCAATAATGGCTACCATAATGCTTCTTGTTATCTGCAATATATATTTATCAGGGATAAATAAAATCAAACATAATAGAACAAAAGAAAACCAATAAAAAAAAAACCAAAAGAAGCAAAGCAGAAAAATGTAAACAGTACAGAACTTCAAAATACTTGTAAAACAGCAGTGGCTACCAAAATGTTTGCTATCTTCAGAATAGTTGCCTACACCTTCAAACTTAATACAATCAAACAGCACAGAATAGAGTAAAATCAATCAAAACAAAACAATGAAAGCAATACAGGGTTTCTAAACAAGATAATTGGACATCCTCAATAGCAGCAATTATATATTTTGTTATTTTTATACCGTGTTATCTTTAAAATAGTTGTCCATTCCATCAAGTAGAATAAAATCAAACAAATCAGAATAAAATGAAACTAATCAGAACAATGAAGATGATATGAGTTTCAAATCATAATAGATTAACAGTGGTCACTTCCTTCCCTTTTAAGATAATTCCTCCCCTTTGACTTTCCCGATATGGATTGTGCATTTTGGACCCCACACTAACTCCTTTAGTTTGTTATACTAGGGAGACAACACGAAATTCACTCATGTGACTCTGAAACATTTCATCCATGAGCATGATCTCAGGTTGCCTCTATCCACCTACAAAGCTTTGACATTATCTTCCTTTATAGCTGGGTAGGTTTCCACACATAAAATGCCATGTCCTTCTTATTCATTCTGCAGTTGATGGGCAAGCTACCCCTACTTTTTTTCTGGTTCCCTGTCACATAGGGCATTGTTCTCTCTCTTTTGACTTTCAGTCTATGAATTTTCTTTCTAGTTAAATGTGTTTCTTGCATAGAGCATATTGATGGATCCTGTCTCCTGGTCCACTCTGCCTGTGTTTCTTTCTATTGGTGCACTGAAGTGCTCTTGCATTGTCTCTGCCATGCTATTTTTCTGCCATTAGCTCCCTATTTTTCCTCTCCATTCAATCGACTTGCCCCACTTGATGGTCCCCCTCTGCCATTGTTCCTGGGACCGTGGTCCTTTTTTCTCTCTCTCTAGAATGTCCTTTAGTATTCTTTGTAGGGTTGGTTTGGTGGTCATGAATTCCTTGAGTTTTTCTTTGCCATGGAAGAATCTTGTTTCTTCATTAATTTTGAAAGAAAGTTTTGCAGGGTACATCAGTCTGGGTTGGAAGTTGTTTTCTTTCAAGACTTGCAATACTTCACTCCAGTCTCTTCTTGACTTGATGGTTTGTGTTGAGACGTCTGCAGTGATTCTGATGAGTTTTCCTTTATAGGTGATCTGCTTCTTTTCTCTAACAGCTTTTAATACTCTGTTCTTGAGTTGAATTTCTGGGATCTTGATAATTATATGTCTGGGTGTAGATTTGTTTTGGTTATGGCTAGCTGGAGTTCAATATGCCTCACTTATTTGGAGGTCACTTTCTTTTTTCATGCTTGGGAAGTTCTCAGAAATTATTTCTGTATATAGGGTCCTGATGTCATTTGTCTTGACCCCTGCTTTTTCACTCATATTTTTAATTCTTAAGTTATGTTTCTTTGAATTGTCTTGTAGCCATTCAATTGCTACTTCTTGATGCCTTGTTATTTTTAAGAGATCTTTCCTTTCACAATCACAAGCTGCAAACCTTTCTTCAAGGTCTGAAAGTCTATCTTCAGTTTCTTTCAAGTGGTTTTGCCAGCTTTCAATGGAGTGTTTAATTTCCTGGATATCTGTTTGAATCTGTTTCATGCATTCTAAATCTCTCTTATATTGTTCATTCATGGTTTCTCTCATTTTCCTATGCTCCTCTATTTTTTTTATCTGTGCCTTCTTTAGAGATGCTTAGTAATTCTTTTAATAAGTTTTTCATTTCTCCTTTTACCTGGGATAGAACTTCTGTTCTAATATTTCTTATAGCTTCATGAAGTTGTTACTTCACTTCAGTTGACAGCACTTCAGACATTTCAGGTGTATGACTCTCAATCTCATCTGTGTTTACCTCTACTGGACTTGCACAGTTCGGGTTGGACACCAGAGAGTGCCCTCTCCCTCTTCATCTTGGCATATTCCTGATTTCTTCTACACACATGGGTAGTGTGGTCCCAGGCCCCTCAGGCACTGGCCACTTCTCTGAAGGAATACTGTTTGGCTTTTTTGGCCAGTGCTGGCTACAAGCATCTAACAGTGAGTTCCTGTGCCTCTGCACTGAGCCAGGCACCAGCCTGCAGGGGCCCCCAGTTTTTGCACAGGAACAGAACTGGCCAGGTCCTGCAGATCTAAGCTGGTTAGGAACATATATGATGTTGTCTGGAACGTGCATGGGAGCAGAACTTGGTACAAACAACTTCCTCTGGTCTGTCTACAACCTGGAGCTGCCAGAAGAAGCTAGCAGCAGTCCTGGCCCTGGCTTATCCTGTGGGACTCCAAAATGCTTCCTGGTCAGTTGCTCTCTCCCATGGGGAGGGGATGGAGTCCCCTGCACTCACCACCAGGCAGCACAGATCTCCACGTACGCCACTCTCTTCCACCACTGCTGCTTTCCTCTGAGACCTCTGGAGTTGAACGCAACCGCAGCTGTGCTTCCCCAGGCTCAACAGCTCTTCTCACAGGGTGAGTCCAGCTCCAGGCTAAGGCGCAGCCAGCCACCACCTTCCGCTTCATTTAAATTCTTCTTTTTATTCTCTCTGTGGGCTTCAATTCATATTTTAGATTCTCCATGCATCCAGGGGACCCACTCCCTTCCTTCTTGTCCTGATGTTGTATACCAGTATCCAAACAGTTTCTCTAAGAGAGACTGCTTACTCTGCTGCTTACTGTTCTGCCATCTTTCCAGAAGTTGAGATTTACTTTCTTTTAAAAGTCTATCTTTAAATTATTTTACTATGTCTCTAGAAAAGCAAATACCAATAATATTTTCAAATATGAAGAAGTAATAAAAACAATCAATCTTCTGAAAGAAAATTCGTTGTGGGGATCACAGAACTTCTAAAAACCTGAGTCAATTAGTTAGCTACTTCCATACATTTCTATGTATATACACTTTCAGTATAAGGTAGCATCTTGATGACCACTGACCTTGCAAGTAAGGAAAATATCTGAGTTTGAATACAGTTGTGGAAAAATATGTCATTTTTCATGAACTCATGGAGTCATAGTATATATTTTGTTTAGACATATGTGCCAAGATCAGATAAACATGTGAAACAGAACATGGTGATCATTTTTCAAAATGCATTTTTGTTTATTAAAGAGTTATAGTAGTTAAAAAAGACAATGAGAATGAATTAATGAATTAAAGTATCTTCTTATGTTTTATGGAACATACCATTGCAAGCACTTCTGTGAAAATGTGTACAAACTTTTGATGGAAAATTACACTCAGACTTGTAGCAAATTAGTCAAATTTGATAATCATCTATACATATTTATTGTTGTGTCTGTCTTTAGGATGAACCACATATATTCACAATGGAAAATTACACTCAGACCTCCAGTGACTTCATCCTACTGGGCCTGTTCCCCCCATCAAATGTGGGCCTTGCCCTCTTCATTCTCATTGTACCCATCTTCCTAATGGCCCTGACTGGCAACCTGGCCATGGTCCTGCTCATCCTCCTGGACGCCCACCTCCACACACCCATGTACATCCTGCTCAGTCAGCTCTCCCTCATGGACCTCATGTACATCTGCACCACTGTCCCCAAGATGGCTTCTGGTTTTCTATCTGGAAACAAATCCATCTCCTTCATTGGGTGTGGGTTCCAAGCTTTCTTCTTTGTGACTTTAGGAGGTTCAGAAGGACTGATCCTGATGTCAATGGCTTATGACCGTTATGTGGCTATTTGCTTTCCTTTGCACTACCCCATCCGCATGAACAGAAGAGTGTGCGTGCTGATGATCCTGGGATCTTGGGCATTGGGCATGGTCAACTCCTGTGCCCACACAGTATATGCCCTTCATATCCCTTACTGCAGGTCTATGATAATCAATCATTTTTTCTGCAATATCTCAGCAATGCTGACTGTGGCCTGTGGGGACACCAGTTTCCATGAGTACACTGTGTTCCTCAGCACTATTATATTTCTCCTGTTCCCTTTCCTGGTCATTGTGTTTTCCTATGGAAAAATTTTCCTTGCTGTCTGCCGCATGAGCTCACAGGAAAGCAGGAAGAAGGCCTATTCCACCTGCAGCACCCACCTCACTGTGGTGACCTTCTACATTGTACCTTTTGTTTACACTTATCTCCACCCAAAATCTCTCCAATCTCCAGCCAAGGACAAGGTCCTTGCTGTCTTCTACACTATCTTCACCCCAATGCTCAACCCTGTGATCTACAGCTTGAGGAATAAAGAGGTGACAAGGGCCCTGGGAAGAGTGACTCAGACAATCTTCTCTCCAAAAAAGTAGGCAAATCTCTGCCTCAGTATATTCAGCAGTATATCTCTATTTGAAAAATATTTAGTGTCCAGGGTTTAAACTGAATTTAATCTATAATATTTCAAATTCCTTAGATGTGATATAATAATTATACACTCTGGTCTCTAATATTATTCTTTTTTCTTTTTTGCTTGCTTCCTATCAAATAATGGGTGTTTGTCATTAACGTGAATTTAATAATTTCCTAACATGGAAAACCAAAATGGAAAATTTTGAAAACTTTTCATACTATTCAGCATAAGAGTGAGAATGAGAATGTGGTTGAATATTCAAATTTTAAAATATAATATTTTAGAAGACACATTGTCATGGTTCAGTTCAAAATTCTGCACCACATTTGAATACATATTTCTCTTTTCCTCGCCACTTCCTGAAGCAGTTTTTATTTCTTCTTTCATGAGCATCTTGAGTTGTGCTACTGGATCTGTTCTGTTATCCTGATCACATTCTAAATATTACCTCATATGGTCCTTTTGATTCAGTGGAAGACTCAGAGTTCCCACAGTGCTCAGTCTGGTAAAGCAGGCAGCTAAGATGCACTGTCAAGTTTTTATGAACCTACCTTTCACATTAATGGGAAATGGCAGCAGCATGCATTATAGTTGTTCTCATTTGTAATTGTACTTGCAAAAGAGCGTTTGCAGAAATGCTTCAAAGAGAGGCCAGAATAATGGAATAAGGTGTTTCAGCAGTGATAGAAACACTTTGTGGGTGACTGGAACAAACATGGTTTTTACTGTGATCATTTTTAAGAGTTTAAACTTTCATTGCATATTGTGGTCACTCATTGTATTAGCATGTTAATTCCTCAATTTATTTTTACTCATAAGCTTACTAAATTAGCACAAAATTAAAATAAAAATTTGTAATGGGCACATCTAACTGAAAACAAGAATATTTTATTTATTCAATGATGACATAATGTAAGGCACACTGCAGTTTCTTTACATATTATTTAATTTATACTAATTTACTCAGAGGGCATACTCTTAAGCATATTGTAAAATTGTTCTTTATTTCTCAAATACTCTGGGGAACTTTCCTCATAGAGGTTATGGAAGGATTACCCTCAGCATGAAGTGGGACAATCTTGTACTCACGATGAGACGGACCTTGGCTTTATGTAATTAAAGCCTACTGAGGCGACACATGTTGCATTTGCCTACAGTTCAATGACAATATCTGGAAAATGCCAATTTGTGTTTAACATAATGGTAGAAGAATAACAATAGTTAATACATTGCATATTATTAACTTTAAATTAGCTACTCAGAGTTTAAGATGCAGACATAAGAGATTCTCCAATCCAGAAATGCCAAATCTTCCTTTTCAATGAACAAAGAGACACAAATAGTATAACTAACTTACTTCATAATTACTTTTTACTGGGAGTGATATGCTGTTTCTGTTCAAAAGTGAACTGCAGCAGTAAAATTGTCACTGCTCGAGGACAGATGGAGAAAATTGAGTAGAATATTGCTGGGAAAAGTCTCGGCTTACCCAAACCATGCAGATGGTGATGACTACGTGTCCCCTGTGAAGACCATCCTATCTCAGACCAGAAGGTCTGTGCTTCTGGGATGGAACAAACATGGCAATACACACTTAGGGTTTGTAATGATACTAACTCAATCTTTGAATTACAGAATGGCAAATGAGTGTGACTTCTTTCTATCAAAAATTATGAACAACACATTTATCGCCAAATGGAATTTTAGGCTACCTTGTCCTATAGAATAATATGAGAAAGGGAAATATTTCTGCTTGAAAATGATACATTGTCTCATTCATGTGGTGATCAAACTTGGAGATAAACAAAAATTTGGTAGCTGCTCCTTCAGACTACTTGCTCTACAACACTTACTTAAAACATAGTACCGTGTATGGGACACACTCTTCCATTCCACTCACAATGGAGAAACAATAGAAGTATTGCAAGTTGACTTCACCCATGTGTGTTTACACTGAGATAAATCCACTCGGACCTAATAATTTCTCATTCTACTCTATTTTACCATTTTAAAGATACATTCATTATCCTCAGCTTTCGTGGTCACTCATTTCCATCCTCCAAGACTTCATTCTCTTTCATACTTACTTTCTAGCAACAGAATATAAATAGAATTTAGAACCTGATATTATTAGCCAGAGTATCTAAGTGAAATCTCAGGAAGGATTTCACTGCAATTTAAACAGAATTTAGTGGTACAAAATGTTTGAAAGTCTTGAAGAATCAAGAATGTGGCATAAACTTAAAAGTGGTGTTGTGATGTTGGAGAAAGTAAAACACTCAGATAAATCAAGTTTTCACATGGAAAAGTTGTACATCCCAGTTCAGGGGCTTTTCAGTGGGTCTCTGGATAGTCCTCCTCTGAGAATTTCTTGATGAGCCATGATGAGATTGACAGAACGATTGACAGCATGCTGAGTCGTCTCAGCAGCAAGATACACACGTGCCTGTCTCAGAATCCTTTCTGATTAAAGTACATGCAGTAGAGGCAGTCCACATGCGTGAACTTGTAACGAGCTTAGAGTGGCCCAAAGTTCTTAGGTCAGGGTATGAGATTTAACCTGTGCATGCTCTGCACTTGATCTTAAGGGATTTCCTGTGCCTTTGTGTTTCTGTTTTTGCTTCTGCTACAATCATGGAAGGAGAATTTACTCTGGGATGTTGCCCAAATTCAAGTGGGTGGGGCGGGAATTCTCTCCTAACCTAGCTGTGCTACGTGTACTGTTCCCCCTGAGAGACCTGGCCCCTGACTATCATTAAGGGGTGGTGAAGGGGGAGGTTCCCAACTTCCGACTGTTCTGCTGAATTGAGTGTTGGCCCTGCTTACACAGAGACCAGCAAGCTCTTTCTCTGTCTGATCTAAGGTATCGAGGGAGCTCTGTTCCTCTTCTGAGGTTTTCTTGATGAGCTACCGATGTGAAGACAGGTTTTGATTGTGGCTGTGGGCCGTTAACAGTATTATAATGGCTGTCAAACAAAAAGAAACAAATTTAATCAAGATTTTAAGAATACAAAATCTAATAGTGCGGCTATGGAAGTTCTAATAAAGGCCATGGCCAGTACATAACCAGGACCTCCAATTCCAGAGATCCGCCAGAGATCTATGACCCAGGGAGATTCTGGCAGATCTTGGAGGCAGAACCAGCCAGCTTTTGCGCTATGTCTCTTGCTATTTCAGACTGATCGACACAGGAGCCAGATAGGAGAACACAGTGCCTCTGCCTCAGGGTCAGATCCGTCCCCTGCAATGCTGTACGGCCAGTGCTGCTAGTGCATCTGTTTGGTCTTGAGAGGTGGAAACGCAGTACTTTGGGTCATCTGTCCAGGCTGTCTATCACAGCGTTAGGTAGCTGTGAGTGAAGCAGAAAGACAAGGTCAGCTTCAAGATTTGCATAAAAATCCCTTTTTATTATCTGAACCAGGTGTAGCTTTTGAATTATCTAAGAATTTTCCAAAAGAAACTGAAAAGAAAAAGAGGTCATGGTATATCTTAGAACTAGGATATCAAGTGTGACAAACAAGTGAGTATTAATTTACTTGGAACACAAGTTTTTTCATCTGGCTTAACACTTAGGTGGTGGTGTGATTTATTTTCCTGTAAAGAATCTTGACATCATCCAATGGTGCATGGATGTTTAAGGTTTGTGGCCTCACATCTTCATTTTTGGTGTCTTAGGTAACTTGGGTTTTACAGTGGAAAGATGAACACAAATATTGATTCCTTTTATCTTCATGGCAGAAGTAGTTAAAAGTGTTATATGAATAAAAACTTCTCCATTTCAGGGTTAGTTTTAGCATTCACCTTCCTTCAAGATCTTAATTAAGACCTGTTCATCAGGGAAGACTTTGGGTTGACAATTATTGTTAGTTCCTGGGAGTGGAAGCATCTTGCTTCATATTCCTGTGTGAGCTGTGGGAAGATTTCCAGCTGGGTCACACACTGAAGGAGCTGGAGAGTCTGAGAGTCAGTAAGTCAGATGTTTAAAAGGGCCTTGCATAAAGAATCTCAAATGGGATGAGAT
Source organism: Cuniculus paca (assembly GCA_004365215.1). NCBI lineage: Eukaryota > Metazoa > Chordata > Mammalia > Rodentia > Cuniculidae > Cuniculus > Cuniculus paca. The sequence goes on from RJWT010018431.1 coordinate 18,591, forward strand.
TTAGTTTGGATTTAGGAGATGCCCAAAACCTCATGAAGGCAGCTGAGTGCAAATCTAGCAACTTATGGTCAGCGGTTTGACATTATTTGGCTAAGGTTCACTTGAGAGTTTGATTGGTCTGATGAACTTTTCCTGATACTTGGGGCCTCCACACGACGTGGAGCTGGTACTTCATTCCCAGTGCTTCTGCAACTCCCTGTATGATTTGGGATATGGGAACCAGGAAAGAGCAGACAGGAAATTTAAAGCCTACAGAGAAATTAAAGACAAAAG
>RJWT010018432.1:0-18870 GCA_004365215.1 Cuniculus paca
TCTCCTTAAGGTCACCATTGCCTCAATATCCCAAGCCGTGGTTTTCTTTTACCTGATTTGCATCTTTAATAAGTAGAATAACTCCTGTATCTGCTTTTGTGTCTTACTTCTTTGGCATAGCTTTCGTGTTTGCAATTTTTATCCCTGTGTTGCAGGTAGGTGTCGTCGACACTTACTGTATAGCATGGTATTCCCATGAAGAAAAGTATCATAGTTGACAGGCAGTGGGGCAGTTTCCAATTTAGAGCCCCTCGCCTTCTGAGGACTTTTAGAAAGATACAAATGAGGTGGACTGGGAAACTTACACTGGCCAATCCAGGAGGAGCAAGTCCTTACCATAATGGCCTTAGGGCACACAGCAGATTTTCAGAAATATTTGGAGAGAAGGACAATGGAGAGTGTAAATACAGACCTGAGGACTGAGATGTGAGTGGCTATAAATTTTCCTTCCCTTTTCGTTTCTGTTTGGAGAAGTCTGGGACATGTGGGTTATGAGGATTGGAAACGATATATGAAACACCTAACCTAGCACCAAGTAGGCATCCAATAAATAGAAGCAGGCCAGGTTGTTAGCCATATGCTGAATAACCAATCTGAACTTCGTGAATCACTCTTTATATTTGGCAAAACTGGAATGTGATGATGAGAAAGAGACAGACGTGTGAAAAGTTATATTGTTACCATTCTCACCAGACGCCATGGAGGTCTTGTCTTACTCCAGTCAAAAGCTGGGTGGCTTAGTGGCTTATAAACAACAGCTAATTTCTTTTTTTCATAGTTCCGGAGGTTGGTTGTCTGTCATAATTACTTTTCTCACTGCTAGGACAAAATATCTGACACCTACAACATAAAAGAGGAGGGTTTTATATTGGCTCACGTTTTACAATTTTCAGTCCTTGCGTGGTCAGTGGCTCCAGGCAGAAGCAGCATGGTGGAAGGGGCTGACAGAGGAAAGCCACTCACCTCGTGGTGTCCAGGATGCAGAGAGAGTGAGGACAGGACCCCAGAGGGAGACGCACTTCTGGGTTACACTGCTCTGTTCAGATGCTTTGAGTTTTTAGTAACAAATCCTACCTTGAATTAATTTAAACGATAAAGTTGGCCCACGTAACTGAAAAAGTTCAAGGTAGGTCCTGCTTCGGTAGTATTTTGATAGTTGTTTAAGTTCCTTTTCCCTGTGATTTCTTTCTGTTGGATGTTTCCTGCTGTGTCTGTTGGTTTTGTGATCAGGCTAGCTTCCAGAACGAGAAATAGTGTTCACGTCTTCAGCCGAAGTTCTGGGATTCATTCTGATTGGACTGGGTTAGGTCACAACGCTAAGCCTTTGTATTCCCCCTCGTGTTAAGGATTGAACCCAGGGCCTACCAGATGCTAGGTAAGCGATACACCACTGAGCTAGCACCCCAGCGTCTGAATCATGGTTTTGTCAGGTGGAGCAAACTAATTGGTTTTCGCTAGGCCACATGGTCCACCTCTGGAGCTGTGGTAGATGGGGCTTCCCTGGAAGGGAAAAGTGCGGATGCTAAAGTGGATAGCAACCTATAGGAGCGCACATGATCACTGCAAAAATGAGCAGTGGTTAAAGGAATTGCCTCCAAATGACAGCCCTAGTTAGTTGTGGTTGTGAGATTTGAACTAAAGTCCACTAGAAATCCTTTCATTAGTAAATATGTAGCCCTTCCTTGTTTTCATTGCCATATTATATGCTACCTCTAACACACTAGGTTAATACGCCGACGGGTTATGGTTTCTCACAATTTTGTTCTGTAGGCTGCACATACCTGGGCAGCTGTTCTGTTTTGTAGGTGTCTCCTGGGGCTAGAACTTCACCCATATACCTAGGGCTTCCATGGTGTGGCTGGAAGAGTTGTGTGCTGGTAGAAGTTTATCTCTCCACATGGCCTTACCAGTGGGGTAGGTGACCCATATGGGTGGTGGCCTTGGCTTCCAGCAACAATCATCCCTAAAGGATTAGGCTCTGCTTGTGTTGTCCTTGCCTATTTCCCCAGGCCAATGCAAGTCACATGCTAAACCCAGCTTCTACAGGAGGCTTCGAGTATTGGAAGGAGTAGGTTATTTGAGGCTGCTCGATACAACTATAATGGTATTTTCATCCCTTTCCACCAATGTAGAAAGTATCATAAGTCAAGGAGCACCCCCCCCCGCCCCTTAACCCTCCTCTTCTTTGAAATAAATACTCTTCACAATTAGTCCAATTGAGGATGCGGTATCCCAAGAGTTCTCATCCATGGACCCTCAAGGGACCAGGAGTGGGGTATGTGTGGCTCCATGGCCATTGCTATAGTGAGATTTGCTGGCAGCTCTGCAGCTAATGACATTTGCAGTTTCCATTAAAACCTGGCATTCCCAGTATAAGTTGTCCCAGATGCACACTTTGGAGTATGGGGCTTATTCTTGTTTGATTTTATTTTTTTAAACATAAGCTGAATATTAAGTTACTTGACTTGAATTTTTCTCTTTAGGCTGTCTTTTGAGAGCTTTGTCTGTTTAAAGCCATACTAGGGTGCCATACATTTTGTCATCATTCCAGACACCCAAGGCATATGTTTTACTTCAGGCATTTTGCTGGGGGCAAAGAAGAGAGTACACCAGAAGGGAGGCCATTTGTTACTCACCCAGTGGCCTCAACCAAGTGTGCTTCTGCTATTCAACTGATGAATACCTCTGCTGCTTTCCCGGAGGACGGTCCATTTTCTTTGACTGGTTGTGGGTATTTGTTCCTTTTTTTTTTTTTTTGGTAAACGTAACTGCTTTAAAACTGATAGCTTTTTCCTATAAAACATATGATCCTCATTCTATTTCTTTCCTTCTCCCCTTCTCCTGCAAAATTAGTTTGATTATATTCAAGTCTCTAAAACCTCAAGGTTAAAATTTTTCAAGCCCAACATTCTTCGCATCATGTAAAAATTTTTCTTTTACGGGGCTGTGAGAGTATTTATTTTTATTTTTCATTTCCTTTGGCATAACAGTTGTCTCAATTCAGCTTCACATATGGAGACTGTTTTAAGTTCAGTGTTTTTATTATCTCTCTCCTCTCATTTAAAATATCAGTCTGAGTTATGCTCTGAGTCTTTTATCTTCTAGCCTGGCATTTTTGGGGGGATCTTATTCCATTGATGTGTTCACCCCACGTTAGCTGTTTTTCTAATTCTCATTTCATGGTTCATAAACAAGAAAAAATTTCAGAGCATGGCGCTGCTGGTAACTCTTAGTGGTGAATATTTTGAAGTCAAATGATGACTCCTTCTCATAGATTTCCAGGCTATTTGCAAACAGTGAGTCAAATTTTTGTCCTCACCTGGAAAATAAAAATTGGGTGTCCAATTCCCTTTTGGTGATACTGAAACTTAGAGAAGGCTGTTAAATTTCCTGTGGCTTTTGGCATTCATGTTGGTCTGCAGAATGGGATTCCTAAGAGGTCATTGGTCATTAAAGATTGCTCCTACCACAGCTCCCAAACCATTACCGATCTCAGGCAGTTTGATTCTGGTTCACTGCAACTGAGAACCCTTGGAAGGAAAAAGACCACGTGACAGTGTGATTATTCAGGGCTTGAACAGGGCAACTGACAATTGTCCCAGCCACACGGGATTAGGACATGGACTCTCCTGGGGCTGAAAGGAATTTAAGATGTCAAGACCGTTCTCATTCATTGACTGGCCCTTCCAGCTAAGTAAGAGTCTTCTCTGACTTGGAATAATTTCAAGAATGATTTCCAGCTTCGCTGGGCTTTAAACATCCAAGCCAAATTCTATACCGTGTGTTTGAAGAAGCTACCATATTGGCCTGTGCTTGTGAAAGGTCCTGGGGAGGCTTATTGATACGGGAAATCTTCAAGCTGTGTGAGGTAGATGCCTGACTTGGGGCTGAGATACAAGGAAAGGGACCTATACAATGGCAGGAATAGCAAAGATTTTTAGATCCAGAATCTGGACATGAGCCCTAGGAGGCAGGCCTTACTGAGCAATGAAATCATTGCTTTACATGGCAGCATAGATTGTCTTGGGGAGGTGCTGTGGCTCTTTCTAAGGAATGGAGGAAGATCAGAAGCCAAGAAATCTCATTGCTGGGTTTTTCTTGGAGCTGGGAAGTGGCAGAAAGGGCAGCTGCCCTTTGATGACTTGTGTTTCCAATGAAGAGTTGTTGCTTTGCCAGCCATCTAGACTGGGGGTGAGGAGTGAGGGGGGAGGTCATGAGCCTGAGACCTGGCCAGTGGAATACGGGTACAAGTAGGAGAACCACTCTCAGGCCTGGCCCCTGAACCCTCCTACACGATTCTGTGTGTGTTAGCTGATGCCACTTCCCAGGGCTAGGACAGCCTCTGTCATCTGTCCACAACTGGTTGTGTGAATTGGATTCTCCTTCCTCCATTCCCCTCCAATTGTTGATGTGATCAAAATTAAATAATTCTATTTCATCAATGCCCTAAGGGCTTGGAATATACTAGTTATGACGGGCAGCAGTAGGTTATGTAATACCCGTATTTCATGGGTTGCTGGCCATGGCCTCCATCTTGGACCCATTCCTATCGGGCACTAAGGAGACACAGAGAAGCCATGCTTGTTGAGGTCCCCCTTGGTTTGGGCTGTTCTCTTCCTTTCAGACTTGGTGAGCTTGTGAAGAGGAATTGATCAGTATCCAAGAGTTTTATTTCTACCTTCCTCTGAACTGAGCCCCGAACAAAAATGTTTTGATGATTATTTGCTATTCTCTATGTAAGTAAGAGTAATTCATCAATTGTTATTTTGCATTACCAGGGGATTGAACCCAGGGCCTCCTGCATGCTAGGCAAGCACTCTGCCATTGAGCTACATTCTCAGCCCTTTTTATTTGTTTCTGAGATGGCATCTCTAAGGTGTCCAGTCTGTCCTTGAAGGTGCCACTGTCCTTCCTTAGCTTTCCAGGTATCCAGCATTACAGGTGTGCACCATTATACTTGGTTGGGATGGGAATTGATTAAGCCCCTGTTATCCGGTGAGTGTGAGGATGGGAGGCTGAGACTGAGACTACAAAGAACATAGTTTCTCTTCCCAAAGATTTTATAAATTAAGTAGGGAAGCAAGTGACATCAAGTAGAGGTCGGTGATGCTGTCTGTGAAAAGATTCTGTAGGAATTCAGTGAAGGGAAGATTCCTATGGATTGGCTGGGTTGCAGAACTAGGAGATCTAAACTTCTTCAAGGCCTTGGTCTGAGCACCAGAGAGCACTGAGTAGGAAGGGTGCCTGATGCAAAGCTTACTAGGTCCCTGCTTACCCAAAAGAACTTGTTTCATCTGGGCATGGTGACACATGCCTGTATTCTCAGCATTCTGGGAGGCTGAGGCAGGAAGATTGAGAGTTTGTACCTAGTCTGGGCAGCTTAGTGAGACCTTGTGGACCTGGGTTCAGTTTGTGGTGGGGGGAAGAAGGCAAGGGGAAGGAAGAAAAGGGGGAGAGAGAGAGTGAGAGTGAGAGAGAACAAATGAATGAACGTGTGTCATCTCTTGGAGCAATGGAATTGGGTTTGGCCCAGGAAGGAGGGTGGGGCTCCCCTCTCCTGACTGGAGAGGGCTGAGGGTAGGGAGAGTGACTGCATCTGAAACTGACTGCTCTGTCTCCCAGGGTTCTCCTAGGAGAGGAGGAATTCGGGTTGGCTGTCCTTCTTCCAGCCTCTGGAGGAAAAGTTACTCACTGGGGGATCTTTGCCACAGCCCAGATTCCTTCTAGCCTGTGATGTGCTGGAATCAACTCATACTCACTTAGACGAGTCAACTGACAAATTTTCAGGAATTCTATAACTAGTTATTAAACGCACCTATTATTATAAGTTAAACTTTATAAGTCTTATATGAACTTATAGCCTGCTATGGTTTGGATAAGTGTCTCCCAAAGGCCCGTATGTTAAAGACTGGGCCCCCAGGGTGGTGCTATTGGAAGGCAGCAGGAACTTTAAGAGGTGGGGCCTAGTGGGAGATCCTTAGGCCACTGGGGACATCTTCTCCAAGGGGATTGTGAGACCTCAGGTTTTTCCTCTCCTTCTTTGCTTCTTGGCTGTGAGGTGAGTGGTATTGCTCTGCCATCTGTTCCTGTCATGATGTGGTGCCTCATTATAGATTCAGAAGAATGGGGCAAATCGATCTTGGACAGGAACCTCCAACACTGTGTGCCAGAATAAGCCTTTTTACTTTATAAGTTAATTATTGCAGGTACTTTGTTATAGTATATTCACACACATAGAGTGATAGATAGTTATACTTAGCTATAAATGTATATAGTTGTATAGTGATATAGTTGGCTAATACAACACTAAATGTTAGATTAAAACAAAATAATAAATACTCAAAAGTCTTTTCTTCTGAGTTTTGCTTAATTTTTGTATTATTTATGCTCCAGAAGTTATTTATTTGCTACCATAGCCAATAAATAAATGGTCTTAGGGATTGAATTGTGCCCTTCCCCTGACAAATTCATGTTTGAAGTCATAACCTCTGTACCTCAGAATGTAACCTCATTGGGAAACAGGGTTGTTGCAGATGTAATTAGTTCAGATGAGGTTGTTAAGGTGGACCCTAACCCAGTATTGCTGGTTATAAATAGGAAAGTCTGGCTGGAGAAAGACACATACAGTGGTAAGTCCTGGTGAGGATAACAGCAGAGACCATGGTAGTTAGCAGCAACTGAGAGTCACCATACATCACCAGTCAACCACCAAAAGCTGGGCAAGAGGCATGGGACACTTTCCCATAGCTTGTGGTGGTTTGGAGATCCATGTGGGTGGAAAGGCCATATTGTCCCATGGGCTGGGGCGCATCTTGGCCTCCAACTCCTGGTCAAGTGACTTATCACTGATGACTTGAAATAGCCACAGTGGCTGATGTGTAAAGAAATGCTTTACATCAGGACTTGATTTATTGTTTTGTTGATTGTCTAGACAAGAAGCTGGTAAACCACCACTTGTGATCCGAATCTGGGTTCCTGCTTATTTTCATAAAAGTTTTATTGGAACACAGCTACAACACTCTTTCATTTAAGTAATATCTGGGGCTGATTTCACACTGTAGTGGCAAAGTTGATTGCTTGCAACAGAGGCTATAATGGCTCACAAAGTTAACAATATTCACTCTGTCCTTTAAATGAAACCTTGTCGAACTCTTGGTCCAAGAAAGCAATGCAGATAATGTGAGAAATAGAGATAAAATATGAAAGCTTGCCTGGCTGTAGCCATTACCCTGTGAGTACCACAAAAATAAGAGCAAACGAATCTCCCAGTATTTGAAAACTGCTCTCTAATTCTGCAAAAAATTTGCTTCTGTCACTGACCAGTAAGTGAAGTTCTGATATAGACCTTTGTTGTTTTGCCTTCCTCTTGTTTACATGCATGAAAACATTAATCAACAGCCATGTCAAAACTACACTTGTGTATCAGTCACCACCATAGGTTGGCTTCCGATAGTTTTGACAGAAATCAATAGCAGTCAGTGAGAGTCAGTTGGCTATATGGAATTTACCAGATTGTGTTTATTGCAGAACAGTAAAGCGTACAATAAACCTGTGTCTATATACATATGTGCACATTCTCATCCCTGAGAGCCAGTTGTTAAATATTTACCAGCTTTCCACTTCCCTGTCCTCCATGTCACATCCACAGCTGGGCAGAGGGCACCTGATTCATGCATCTGTCGCAATATGACTTTGGCCTTGACTTGGCTTCACCATTGTGTAGGTTTGGCTTTTGTAGGACAGCACAGTTTGTGGGAACAACTGCAGTAGAAAAGCTCAGGGGCACCATGGAGCTGGAAATGGCTAAAATCTGCCCTGGGCGAGCCCCTGCTGAGGAGGGCCACGAATGCATATGCAGTTTTGATTTGACCCTGCCCGCCATAGGATCCCTTCTGTAAGGCGGTACCAGGGTGAAAGCCCTGATTTAAGAAGATGAATTTGGTAACCATGTGAAAGACAGATTAGACAGGAACAACCAGCTTGGGGCTGCTGCAATCTGTCCTTCAGAAAACAGAGCTCAGAAAGTCAATGGCTCTGCCCCAGGCATGCTGCCTGGCATTTGCAAGGAGGACTTGCAAAATGTTAAGAAACAGGATCCTTGCTTGATTGTGGAAATCTCAATGGAGCCTCAGAGCCTACAACACAGAAAAATAGAAAAGCAGTTCTGAAGAGCTTTGCCAAATGTCTGTCACGTGGCTTCCTACCATCCCTCTGTTGCCTTCTAGATGCTTCTTAGAAACGAAGAAGCAGTTTTCAAATAGGCTTTTCTTAACAACGGGCAGGTATAGGCGGAGGGCCTCTCTGTGAAACAGAGAAGGATGACACATTTTCAGTGAGTCAAGAGGCTCTCGGGCTCCATGGGCGCTGTATTGGGCTGGGACCTCCCCACACCTGGGTTCACTCCTAGTAGAGCACTGAAGCCACTGCCCAGCCTCCAGGAAGATGCCAGAACAGTCCCCTACTGGGTAGCAGAAGCCCAATAGCTACCTGTGACATTGCTGAACCCTCACCATGGAGCATTGCGGTGAGGGGTCAGCATCTTCTCAGATTGGCAGCCTTCTGCCCTCAGGAGCTCTGGCCATAGCTGCCTCCTCTCCCCGGTGTACATGTGATTTCAGGCAAGTGGGATTTAGGGAATTCTGATGTGATGCTCTGCCATGCAGGCCCAGACCTGTCTGCTGCACTGGGTGCAGCCTTGGCTGCTGGAATCTGCCTTCCCTCAATGTAGAGTGACACAGCTTTGTCCCCAGGGTGCCTGCTCAGTGCAGCAGGCTACCAAAACCTACATACAATCTTGTGCGTGCCAGTCCTCTTGTGGTCTTCAGAAAGGGACCCTTGCCTGCAGTTCCTCGTCCACTCTGTGCTTGTAACATGCAGACAGATGCCAGGTGATAGCTTACCTGCCAGCCTCCCCATCATTCCCAGAGGGCCTATTGTTAAATTTCCATGTCCTTCACTCTATATTAGACTTCAGGTATGCAGTAGAAAAGATACGACCTTTGAAATCAGACAGATTGGGTAAGTCCTGGTGAGGACGACAGCAGAGACCAGGGTGATTAGCAGCACATCCATGCTTTGCTATGTAATCTTGGGCAAATTAACTCACCTCTCTGAGCCACAGATTTTTAAAAAAATTTGTTGTTGTGGTCTGAATCTTAAATGTTCTCCAAAGGCCCATATGAGGTATTATTGGAGATGGTAGATCCCTTAAAAGGCAGGGTTTAGTGGGAGGAAATCAGGTCACTGGAGGAGGTGGCTTTGGAGGGGATATTAGGACCCCAGCCCATTCTCTTTTTGTTTCCTGGCCACCATGAGGTGAGCAGCCTCCTCTGCTGTACTCACCTGGCATGGTGCTGCCACAGGCCAAAAGCAGCTGGGCCAATTGGCCTTGGATTGAAACCTCTAAACCATGTACTGAAGTAAACTTTTCCTCCTTTTAAGTTGACTTTTTCAGGTATTTTGTTACAGCAATGGGAATCTCACTATCACATCTATCAAAAGAAGAGCAGAAAATCTAAGCAGGTTACCTTGCAGAGTAAAAGAGATAACGTAGGCAACTTGACTCTCTAACATGCAATGCTTGTTGTATGTTATTCATTAGATATTTCAGACAATATCATAGATATTAGGTCATCTTGATGACATAGCTTTAAATAATTTCCCAATGTGTAGTTCAAATGTACACTAGGAGCTCATCCCTTGGACTGGACTTGAGGTGCTGCATGTTTTTTAACTGCCTAAGTCATCCTGATGCTGGGACCCTAACTCCACTTTGGATAGGAAGACAGGACATTGACAGTGGCTCCTTTCCATGTTTCTGCAGGCTCCAATGCCTGCCTCATCCCAGAGGGAGGTACTGACTTTGGGACAGGGATCCCTGGTCCTCCTTCTGCCCCTCCATCCAGCCTTGTCAAAGGATGTATCTCTTGATGACTTCCATAATCTAGGAGAACAGATGTCACAGAAGGAAGGAAGAAAATGTGGGCATGTGTGGCAAGGAATTTAAAATTGAAATGACTAATAGACTGAGTCAGTTATAGGTATTCAGCAGGAGGAGGTGAGTGTAATTGCATTACTTCATAATGTCTTAAGAACTTTAATGATTTTGTTTGAAATGTTTATGTTGAATGAACCCCAGAAAGTTGGGGTAGGGGAAATATTTGTAGGGAGTTCAGGGCTGTGTCTCTGAGGTGATGTAAAGATTGGAAAAGAGCAAGACGGAAGACAAAACCCAACACAGACACTTATGTGTATCTTTATGTGTGTATCTGTGTCTGTCTTAGTTACTTTTTTGTAGCTAGGACAAAATACCTGACACCCATAAGTTAAAGGAGGAAAGATTTATTTTAGTTCACAGTCTGTAGAAGTTTCAATCTGTAGTTAGTTGGCTCCAAGGCAGGGCAGCATGGCAGAGGGGCATGGCAGAGGAGAAACAGTCCATGGCATGGCAGGCAGGAAGCAATAGGACTTCCTTTTTTTCTTTTTATTCCATTCAGGTTACAAACCTTTTGGAAAGATGAACCTATTTAGTGAGACCTTGTCTCAAAGCAAGTCCATCATCCACACCTAAGACTATGCTAATCAGTGGACTAATGCAGTGTGACACACGCATGACCCAATTTCATACACCCATTATCCAATTTCATACATCCATGATCCAGTCACTCCCAAAAGTGCCACCAATGAGCAGATCAGGCTTTGGGGAAACATACAGATATGAGCCAGAACAGTGCCCTAACTGGTTTCTCTCTGTGTGTGCATATGTGTGCGAGGCTAAGAGTGGAATGTAGGACCTCATGCGTGCTAGGAAAGCACCCTACCACTGGCTTAACCACAGCCCTCAAAGTGACTTTCATTCCTTTAAATTCACAATTTCTTCTTTTTATTTTATTTTTGTTCCCGGAGACCTTCGTGTGAGACCTTGAGAGGCGTGTCCCTCCTTTATCCAGATGTCCCGATTTGCCTCCTCCTTCAAGGCCCAGCTCAAATCCCTGTCTTCCTTGCAGCTTTAATTTGACCCATCAGCTAAAGTGTACTACTGGGTATTTCTGAGTGGCACAACAAGTCATCCGAGTGACAGGGGCGATGATGGCTCTTTGACTCCTCCACTGCTTCTGTGGCTGGAACTGTCTTCCTGCTGGGCTGTCCTTCTGCTTGAAGGAGTTAGGACCACATGGGTGTCCACTGGAGTCTTTAAGGGACCGTGCTGAAGGTGGAGACAACACTGCTGCTACCCATAGGAGAACCAGCACAGTTGGCCTGGCTGCTGCGGCTGGCATTCTGTTTGCTGTTGGAGTTCCCATGGATAAGGAACCTAGATGGCTCTCATTGTTCTTGTTCCACTCCACTGAACTCTGGGTTAGGGTGAATGGGTCAGGGGAGGTCACAAGCCTGTCTTTCCCACCTTCGGCCACACCCTGCCTGGAGACAGTGACAGAGCTTTCACTTGACCTGGTTGTTAATTCACCTTTCCATTTCCAGGAGGCTGAGCGCAGTGCAGAGGGAGCAGGCTGGCGATAGTGTGTCTTTCATCCTTTTTAGGGGAATGGCCCTGTCCCATGGTGAGAGGATCTTCATAAACAGGCTAGATGTCAGTGTCCAAAGGGGCAATTCCATTTGCCCTCCCCATGAAGCTTCTTGGTGCTTCCTGCATTAAATCAACTCTCCTGTCCCTTTGTGGGTGGTCCCGGCTGAGGCTACCTAGATGAACTTCCCTGAGAGAAACGTCCTCCCTCTCTCTGTACAGGTTTAGTACAGATGCATTTCCCCCTCTAATATTTTCTCTCCATGGTAGGTTGGGTCTATGGATAAGAAGCCAAGGCCTATGGAGACCAACTATTTTCAGTGGGTAGACGAGAGTGATCATGCTTTTAAACCACACTGGTATTAAGCCAGACTCACTGAGACCTGAAATTGCTTTTCTGGTCCTGTCTTTGTCTCAGCCCAGCTACTACTTACTCTTGAATCTTTTTTTGTAGCTGTGATGGGCAGATTTGCCATTTGCTGTACCACACAGATCCCAGGTACAAGTATCACCAGGTCATTTCAGAGTCAGAAGTCACATAGTTTTATATCTGGAAATGCAGTATAATTTTCCCTCAAGTGCTATGACTAGAAACTGAAGTTGTAATGCCAAATGGGTGTGTTGACATGCTTTAAACATTATAATGGACAGCCCTCATTTTTCTCACTTTAGAAACAATTCTCTCCAGTTCCTAAAAAAAAGCCAGGTAATAACCTGGCAGGCCCTCGGACCTGTGCTGGGAACGCTATCTACCAGGGTCTGGGGGTTGTTCTATTCCTGCCCATTCGTAGCAGCAGTGACCAAGGGGTACTGTGCTGAACCTCTGTTAGAGCAGTTAAAAAAATGACTCTGGAAGAACAGGTGGAGAGAAGACAATTTAGATCTCGGATCCTGAATGCAGGCACCTCTTTAATTCACTGCTTCCTCCTCTTCCTGGCACACAGCATCCTCATGGCGACTGGTTTAAATGTGGTTGAACTGGTGAGGCTCTGGCTCCAGCATGAGCGTAAATCACAGGGGATGGGGAGCAGCAGCGGGAACTCAATGGGATTACCCTGTGTTGTGATCCCTCGTGAGCAAACTGATCAGGTAGAAGCCTCTGTGTCCAAGGACTCTGTGTCCAAGGACTCTGTCGGCTGGAAAGGTTTCATATCACATTATGGCTTTTGTGTTGGGTTAGTGACTCGGGGGTTCCTAACTGAGAGCAGCTGACTGACCTTCCAAGAGAGGGAGTGGCCTCTCTGGCTTCTCTGCTCTTTCTCCTCCCATTCAACTTTGCTGTTGTAGAGTCTAGGTGGCAGATTTTAGTTAGTGGCCTTATTTGCTTCCATGTGACCTTTCTGTAGGAAGGCTCTGCATGGCAGCTCTCCCTTTAGTTCCTCGCAGACCCTCATTTTATTTATTTATTTTGTTGTTTTGGAGACAGGGTCTGCTATGTAGTCCAGGCTGACTTTAAACTTGCTATGCAGCCTGCCGGGCTGGTTTCGTACTTACGATCCTCCTGCCTCAGCCTCTGCCTCGATAGGACTGGGATTATAGGCAGGAACCACCACAAACTGCAAAGCATCTTTTTTTTTTTTTTTTAAATCTCTTGTGGTGCCCCATGGGAACAGAATCCAGGGCCTTGCATTTGCTTGACACTTGCATTGCATGAGCCATGAGTCACATTCCCAGCCCCAACTCCTCATTTTAAATATATCTCTGCTCCTCCTCCTGGCTGAAGCCGTGCTGGACAGTCACCCTTCAGTTAAAAGGCAGGCACATCTACAGGTGTGGCTGTTCCTTAAATCGCCCATCTTTAAGACTTAATGAACATGCTTTCAAGGACTTGGAAAGAAAATAATTTTTCTTTTTAATCTTTCTGAATTTGCTGACTAATTTGTGGTCAAGCAGCCAGTTTTACTGAGCTCAAAAATCATGCTAGTTTTGGGAGGAGTAGAGACACAGAGGCAGCTTATCAGCAGTACCTGAAGAGAGGCATTTCCTGGGTCCCAGTCACCCCAGGATTCATGGTTTCCATAGAAGGCATATTACTGATTTTTATTTCTAATGCTGAAGTTCTGTAATAATCTTATTTTAGAGTTGAAAGACTGGGTGATGAGATTTCTCTTGGCATTTTACCTGTTTAAAGGCCAGTATTGACCAGGCACCTACTATGAGCTGTGCTCCCTGTACTGGGGACATAAAGATGCATGACTCTTCTTAATGTCCCTGAAGCTCAGGGAGAGAGCCATTGTGTGGACTGTAGATTGTCACGAAATGTGATAAGTGCAGTGGAAATCTATTTGCAGCATGATTATTTTGAGGCCTTGCCAGCTTGTGGGTACAGTTGAGGTCAAACACACTGTCTGAACTCAGCCCTCAGGAGCTTGTGTTTCTGGGAGTCCCTGGGGTCCTTCTTGCTTGTGTTTTTGGCTTAGCCCCTGTCATGTCCTTGTCCCCAGAGCCACTCCTGGACTTTGCCTTTCTCTTCCCTGGGTGGACCCTGGAGCTTCTTCCAAAGGCCTGTCCTCACAATATCATAACATAGAGCATTACTCATGGGTTTGGGTGATGTTGGTGTAAAAAAACCTACTGTGCTGTCAGCTTTGTGGAAGTGTAGCATGTAGTATGTCTTAGTTACTTCTCTCACTGCTGAGACAAAATACCCAACACCCAAAGTTAAAGGAGGAAAGGTTGATTGTAGCTTACAGTCTGTAGAGCTTTCAGTTCATAGTTGGCTGGCTCCAAGGCAGGGTGGAGTGCCAGAGGGGCATTGTAGAGGAGAAACAGTTCATGGCAGGCAAGAGGCAGCAAAGCAGCAAAGCAGCAAAGCAGCAGCAAACACTGAGTGATGACAGCAGCTTTCTTTCTGTCTCCTATAATCTGTCCAGTGTGGGCCTTCCCATTATACACACTCAGAACTATGCCAAACCAACCAATAGACTAATTTAGCAATCGCAAACCCTTAATCCCAGCATCACACACTTAATCCTAGCATCATACATCCTAGATCCATCCACCTCTGAAAAGCCCTACCTATGAAAGCATGAGGTTTTGAGGGAACAACTAGACACAAGCCATAATAAGGTAGGATCAAGAAATATGGGGAATATTTGAATTTCAAAAATTGTGTTACAGTAAAAGACACATTGCCCATTAATCCCACTTAGAATATTCCCCCTCACTTCAAACACACTTAATCTCATCATTCTTGCCACCCTCTGAAACAGGTCTGGAAATCCTCTTTCATGAGTGTCCTTAGTTGCACTGTTATGGCTGCCTTGATATGCTGAATTGATTCAAAATGTTTACCTTTCATAGTCATTTTGACTTAGGGGAAGAGCCAGGAGTCACATGGTGTCACACCCGGTGAATCAGGTAGTTGAGGACACACTGTGATGTTTTCGGGAGCCTGTCTTTCTTTTAGATGGCACTTGCCAGCAACATTCACATATTTTTGATCATACCTCATAAGGGCATGAAAGAGGACTTGCGGAGCTGCTTCAGAAAGTGGCGAGAATGATGGAATGAATGTCTTCCAAGAGAGGGACAATTTTGAGGGGGCATTAATGGCAATGCATCTTTTACTGTAATAAAATTTAATTTAAACACTCACTATATGTTTTGACCACACCTCATATGATTATGGGCAGTACATAATACTTGGTAATGATAATAAATGACTATGTTGCTAGTTTTTGTATTTGTTATACTTTCCTTTTTACAGTGATTGGATTTATTTAGGCCAATCCTAAGCACAGAATATTCACCATGAGCTTTAAGGCCTGCTCTGATGTGGATTTGCTGGAGCATGTTATCCTGCCCCTGTGCATCAGTTTTATGTACTGATGGAAACCACTGGACAAGCAGAGCTGTCTGTGGGTTGCGAGAAGCCAAGATATTGATTAGGCAGCACTGAATAAACCAGAGGATGAGACTTATAAAAGGCAAGATAGTGAGAATGCCTTGAAGGGTTTGGCTCTTAATATTTACCAATGTAAAACATTTACAAAAAAATTTTTTTTAGTTTTGCTAAAACCAGGAAGAACCACAAACATTTTCTATGCATGAAATTAACAGGAAATAATTTTATCTTAATGAATACAATTTAAATTTTTTTACTGCTTTCATTCTGAAGGGAAGAGTGAATAAACCTGAATCCCTTTGCTTAGTGTATCTTTTGCTAAGTGTGAGGATTCAGGTGCTGGGAGATGTTAGAGGCTGAGGTGTAGAGGGGATGCTGGGGACACAGCCAGGAAACTTTCTTCATGCATAAAGAGATCCCAGTGGGCTGGATTAGATGAGGAAATATACATTGGAAAAGGAAATTGCTCTTGTCTCTAACCCCTGGACAGGATTTAGGCAGCCAGAGGCAAGCACAGTCTCAAGGAGGGAAGAAGTGGAGGTGGGAAGGGGAATGCTTGATTCCTGAGACAGGAGGTCAGACGCCATGCTAGAGGGGATGTGTGTATGTGTGGGTGGGTGTGGGGTGGGGAAACAGTAGAAACGGAAGTTTCTAGGCTGAGTTGAGCTTTATAATAGAGGGTTATGAAAAGCAGGAAAAGATGACTAGATTTAGCCCAGCAGGAAGGTGGAGGCCATGGAAAATTTTTCAGCAGAGCAATGACAATCAGACAGATTTGGAGAGGAAAAGCCCAGATTGCCTGGATTGGAGGATGCTGTGATTTGAGCCATGAAGGTTAGCCCAGGTAAATGTGGCTGCACTGAAAAGGACTATATACAAATGGTAATTTCCAGAAAAAGGAATTCAGACATGGAGACTGATTTATTATGGGAAAGGAAAGAAAGTGATGTTGAAGATGTCACCAGGGTTTAGGTCATTAGAGACCAGAGGAGCAGCTAGTCTGGAGAGAGAGTTGTAAGATTTGTTTGGGCATTTAAGAAAATGATGAGAGAAAAAAACAAAAACAAAAACAAAAACAAACGAAAATAAACAAAAAGAAAGAAAGAATGAAAGAAAATGATGAGAAATCCAAGTGGACTTTAAAAGCAGGGTTCCACGTAAAGACAAGATCTCATTGGAGCTGATGATCTAAAGAAACTGCGAGTCTGGAAACATGTCCTCTTACAGAGAGTGAAGAAATAAGAACAGCGGCCCAGGAATGGGCCTTGCATTGCAAATTGAAGAGGAAGTTGACTCCTAAGGGTCCATTTAGCTTTCCAAAAGTCCCTCCTCCTATAGGATGTCTTGTGCCTGGTGCTGGGGCACAGCTGACATCCTTTCCTAGCAGGACAGTTCCAGCTCCGACCTGCTGCTAAGGAAAATCACACAAGCCTAGAAGCCAGCAGAGCTATTTGCATGACTTGCTGCATTATGTGGCCTCCTTACTTGGGGTCTAATTTAAGGCTCAATTCAAACATGGCACCTTCTGCCAGACTCAGTTCCCCATGTTCCTTAAACTCGTACTCTAAAAGGGCTTTGTCATTAGGGTGGACAGATTTAGTAACTAAAAGTGTATGATGCCCATTTAAATCTGATCAAATAAACACCATAGACAAAATTTTCAAATATTGCATGTTATGCACATACTTATACTAAAAGCATTGTTGGTTCTCTAGAATTCAAGTTTTACAGGGCATCTTGAATTTTATCTGGCAATCATATACTTTGATGAGTCCTCCGACTGAGGCACGGCGGTCTATGATTATGTCTTTTATTGGCTAAGACACATTTTTTCCCCTCATTTTTCCTTCTCTCTCTTGAACTCTGATAATATTATTTAGAATCAACAAGCAATTGTTCCATACCTACCATATGTCTGACAGGGCACAAGGCATTTCGCACATACAGTATCAGTGGTTTGCAACTCATTCAAGGGATACAACACTTGGAAATAAGGTGCTTTTGGCAGAATGTCATGAATTTGAAATAATTTTACCAGCAGTCTAAACAAATATGATGACAGTATTTGCAGGCATGTAAATACAAAAATATTGTAATAGAAAAACTCCTATACCCAAACTAGAGCCATCATTTTTTTAGTCATTCTATTGATATGTTTGAGAGAAAATGTTTGAGTATTTATTTTTGTTCTCTCTGTTATACTTTCACCTATCCTGAGAAAGCAAGCCTTTGTGTTTCAAGGACAAAGAACAATTTGTTGGTACAAAGAAAACCAGGCCACTGGATGATTTGTGTTAAAGATGCCTTGAGCAGGATTTGACTGGGGGCCCAGGAGAGGAAGAGGATGAAAGAAAATGTTCATGGTGGAGAAGCTGAATTGACTTGGTGTTGGTGGGTAAGGAATGAGAGATTCCTCAGAACTAAGAGGAATGACTGGACGTAAAGTTTTCAAGCAGGGAGGGGCTCTGATGGGGTCTAGAATAAGCCACAGTGGCATAAAAAATTCCTGAACTCTCTTACCTGTGTAAAAGCAGAGCCTCCTCAAAGAACTCAATTGATATAAATTCCCTCCCTTGAAGCAATTCTAATCTCTCTTTGGAGATTAGAAATCAGCACCATACCGAAACAGATATTGTCACAAAATCTTGTACAGTATCTCCTGAGGGCCCATTTATCTTTCCAAAAGGTCCTTTACCTTTTCATAAGTACCCCTTCTTGTCCTTCCCTTCTTAGAAATTGCTTTTTCTTCCAGACATGCCCCTCTGTCGCTTCCCATCCCTTTTTGGGTGGTATATAGGCCATCAATTATAACTGCCTCTTTGAGCTACACTTCTCCGTGAATTCCAGTGCATATAAATATATAATAAAATATATTCCTTCCTACTTCTCCAAGCTAATTTAGCTTTTGTCAGTTTACTTTTCATACCCCCAGTTAAGGAACCTAAGTGGACAGAAGTAAAATTTTTCCTCCCTGGCACCCTCTTTTGTGCTCAGTGCCTCCTGAAGACTGTGGTGGGTTGCTTGAGTACAGATCAGTGTCCTGTGGGTGGGCCTGACAGTGACTACAGAGATAAAGATCCAGCTTTTGCCAGGCAACTAACGGTCAGCAGCAGTAGGAACAGAAGGAGCATTGGTCATGATGGTGGTACCCACAGGTCCACCTCCTGGCACCTTATTTTCCTTCCCCTTGCTTCTCCACATTCTGGAACCATATCACCCTCACAATGCCTCTGCACTGGGAAAGAGGCCGCAATAATGATTGAGACTGAACTTTCTATCAGCTAGGCAGGTAGGGACCCAAGGCAGAACAAATTTAATTCAGAAAAATAGAAATTCCCATTCTTGACTTTTTCATGTTACAGATTAACACTTCTTCCCAACTTTCCTGATTGTTTAGAACATTCTCTTAGGCTAAGGTGTCAGGGCTGGAAAAATGCTTCCCAAGTGCTCTGATCTGAAGGAGACTGGGATGGCTGCAAAAGCAAGAAGGGTTCTCTGG